>VSDK01014473.1:6144-31764 GCA_009767595.1 Symbiodinium kawagutii | reverse complement strand
ACCCAATTGCTGAGCATCGACCATGAGGGCTTCTTCGCCGGCAGGTCATTCGGTGAAGTAGTGGCCGGAACAGTGGGCGCAACTGCATCAACAGCAACGTTGGGAGGTGGAGCACCTTTGCCCTCTGACTCTTCGGCTGAAGGCGTGTCCTCGTCACCAGCAACGGTGGGAAGTGGAGCACCTTTGCCCTCTGACTCTTCGGCTGAAGGCGTGTCCTCGTCACCAGCAACGGTGGGAGGTGGAGCACCTTTGCCCTCTGACTCTTCGGCTGAAGGCGTGTCCTCTTCTTCAGAATCACGCCGGGCAAGGATCACCTCAAGGTCTGCATCCTTCAAAATGGCAAACTCCCATTCTCTAGGCCCGCTGGAACGTTGCAAATAGGCAAAGTGCGAGACATTGTGATGCTCATGTTCCTTGCACATCTGGCATTGGATCTTCGAGGACCAAAGCCTCCTGCCACCGACAAAGGTGGGGTCAGCGTCCCCTTGCGAGGATGAGCTCGCCATTGCTTCTATGTGGTGATCCAGGCAGGGTTGGCCTGCCTGAGCATAAAATATTGGCAGTTGCTTTCTGCTTGAGAGAGACAAGCGGCGTGCATGAGTATGTTGCAAGCTCAAGTGGTTGAGACAAAAGTGGGTTCATGAACATTTTGCTTGCAGTACTGGTCTGCACTTGTCCTTCCCACCCCGTGATCCTGCCTGATTCAAATCCAATGCTTGCTTTGAGAAGGTTGCGGATGCAATCCTGCATTGTCCGGGGGAGAAAGCCGCTGTGCGTTTAAAATGCTAGGAATTGCTCAGTGGGAACAAAATCCTCTTGATACCCATTGCTTGAACGATGATTACGGAGCAGTCACATTTATTTCATGAACCCTATTTTGATGTGATCTTGAGGTAATTTTGGAGGCATGAGGCATAATTAATGATTTCCAGCCCTGCCTGCCTGCTAGTTCAGTGAGCCTTGCCTGCCAGTACAGTGAGCCAGCCAGCCAGCCCACCAGAACAAAGACAAGAAGTGGGGATTCTAGACAGTTTCAAACATGTTTCAGACCATGTATGTCTCTCGCAGCTCAGTTGGATTAAACATGGTCAAACAAAAGACAGTCATAAAAAAGAGATTCAATATGGCCAAGCAAACCTTTTTAGGAGCAAGTATAAACCTTTTTATGTGTGATTCATACATATTTCAAACCTTCAGAGTTTGACCTATTGATATGCTGGATGGTTATAGCCATCTGCAAAGCTCAAGCAAATGGAAAGGAAGCAACGGTTTCCTTTTGTTCCAGCATGAAGACACACAAATTCACCCCGAGGTGGGATGCTCTACTGGATGTCATCTGCTCGGCTTCCAAAATGCCCCAGGACACAAGATTTACCCAGGAGAGACTCCATTTGGGCTCATCTTAATGCCGTTTGCCCCAATTTGGCACTGTCAGAAAATACCTAGGACAAAGTCCTTCAGCATTCTCAAAGTGCAAGTTTCCCCATTCACAACCACTGCTTTCAGGATCCTGCAACTGCCAGCCAATCATCTAGCAACATAGTCGTCGGAGTTTGTGATGTGCTTCTTCACCTGTGTCGTTTGCCGGATTGTTTCTTTGTAGGATTGCTGGATTTCCGTTTCTTTCGAACTGGGATGCGGTTCTGGAAAAACGATGCAACGTCCGGCGAGTCAGAAACCGGTGGCTTCCTCTGCAGAATTTCAAATTTCTCATGCATTTTCTGCAAAACTGGGGCTGCACAAGCACCTATCAAAGGCACTGGGTAGGCATTGCCCACAGCATGAAGGATATCACCTGTTCGCAGAAGAGTCGCAATCTTGGCTGACACCCCTTGCAAACCTGGTCGCTCGTAGGGCATCAAAAACCGACTGAACTCTCTTTTTTTGTCCGGCAACTCAACATCATCTGCGGACAAGACAAACAAATATCGAAGCTGCGTCTTCAGACATGGTGCTTTCTCAATAGTCATACATTCTTTGTAAGTCTTTCCGAATGCCCTGTCCAGCTCAAAAACAACCAAGCTAGATGATGGAATTTTGCCTTCGCGCTTCATCTTCTTCACAAGCCGTTCATAGTCCTTCAAGTTCCTCTGCATGTTTTCTGTCAAGGAAGACCGAGGTGTCGGTGACAATCCCGGTTTCAAGAACGATCTCAAAGAGTTCTGTGGAAAGGAAGGGATTGGTGCAGGAACTTCTGTTGCAATATCTCGACTTCAAAGAACAGATTCCAACCCAACAAACCCATACTTGACATATTCCTGATCGACAATCATTTGATCAATTTATGAGTTAATTAATCAAATCTAATCGACACCTGTGAAAATTGAAAATTGACATGTTCAGTATGAGTAATTCATTAGTAAAGAATTTACTCTTGAAACGGGGTTCCCTTGGTAATTGGGGTTCCATGGGCTGCCTCCTTTGAGGCATGTTTGCAGTACAGCTTTGGGCACTGGGCATGCACATGAAATTGGCCCAACACAGTGCTTTAGGTTGCACATTGTATGGGCACCAATCCGTTTGCAGCAGCACTTGGACCATTATTGGCCACTTGCGCGCATGGTTTATGTTGGCTTTGGGCAGAATGCCCGGAATGAAAACAGAAAGCCACAACTCTTGGCTGATGTTCTTTCTGTTTGCAACGTTGCTCCGCGCAACTTGTTCAGAAGAATAATCTTAAGCTCAACCCATCCAAGCCCCACAAAAAGGAACAACGCCGCGAATGTTGGATGTTATTGCTGGCTTACGTTGCTTCGGGCATCATGCTCGCAATGCCTCTATTGGCTTAGCAAATCCACCACCGGCCAACAGAACAATGGCTCAAATGTTGGCTGACGGTCTTTCTGCAACATGAGGCCTTTTCTTAAGCTGGCAGCTGCCAGCATCTGATGGCAACATCTTTTGCCCGGGCTACCTGCAAACAATGGCCTAATCAGAAGCCACAAGGGCAGACTGTACACTTTGCTGCACCCATGATGACGGCGCATGATTGAATGACTCCATTGTCGCATTCCGCTTTGCTGGGCGGAACCCGTATCTTCACCCATGTTGCGGGTAAGTATCCTTCAAGCAAGGGAACTTGCAAAAGAATTTTCTGGGCTGCGAACATTGTTTCCCCCCATCAGTCCTGCACCCCCCCAAAAAAAGTCCCACGCAGAGTGTCTTACTCCCAAAAGGGAATTCCAAAAAACAAAATAACAAAACAAAATCTTGCAAGAGAGTCTTTCTTCTGAGAAACAAAATCCTTCATCAAAGTGTGTGTTGTCAGCTTTGGTGATCTAGCAAAATATATAACCGTTCCTACTCTCTGTAGCTGTTTCCGACTTTCTGGCACGGTCAATCTGTAGCTGTTTCCAACCATAAGTAACACAGACCTCCCATAATAAGTAACACAAGCCTCCCTGTTTCAAACCGAATTCAATACATGGAAATTGAAGGGCCATACTGAATATTTATGAATATGAATGTTTTTCCAGCAAATACTAAGTAACCAAGTACCTTCCACATGAGCCACATTGTTCCATCAGAGTTTCAATCCGGGGTGGCCGGATCATAGCATTCAAGACACCCATGGGGTTTCGGACTCTTCGGATTTTTTTTCCGCAGAGCACTTCGCAACGTTGTGCACAGTTTCTCAGTTGATGTCGACAGAGTTGTCAACAGCCTGAGGCTCTTCCTCTTCGCCCTCATTAGCCCCCTCAGGATCAGCCCCTGTCAGCACAACATCATCCGCAACCACATCTGCGCCCGCGCTGGCTGCAGACTCAGCTTCAGCAGCGGGCTCCGCAGCAGCATCGGGCCCCGCAGCAGCATCAGCCGGCGCATCATGCGAAGGTCCCTCTCCTGTTGTTGCAAGGAATGTTTTCTGAGATGCCCGCTGCACAATCAATTGTTCTAAACAATTTTGAACCGTTCATTTCTCAAGTTCCCTCAACAACAATACGCGTCATCCATGGTGTGAAAAGTCGCGGCCAAAAATCAAAATCTACCAGCGCAAGTTTGCCTCAGCTACTGCTGCAACTTGCATTGTGGATGTTTTCACAAATTTCTTCCAAGTTGCTACGGTCACTATTATTGGCGCATGGTTATTGCTCCCCTTAAATTTCGCGTCAGATACTACGACTTGCACTGTGGATTGTTTGGCATGATGTTCCTAGTTGCTCTGATTGCTACAGTCACTATTGGCACATCATTGTTGCCCCCCTTGATGTGTCCGAAAGCTTGTCGCAGAAGGTAACTAAATAGCTAGTCAACGAATTAGTGAAGTCATTAATTAAAAAGTTGATTAGTCAGTTGATTGGTTTGAAGTTGCTGAGATAGTTTTTAGTTAGTCAATTAGTTGCTTAGTTAGTTCGTTATACTTACTTAATTAGTTTGTTTGTTTGTTAGTTGTTTGTTTGTTTGTTTTTCTGTTTGCTTGCTTTGTTTTGTTTTGTTTTGTTTTGTTTTGTTTTGTTTTGTTTTGTTTTGTTTTGTTTTGGTTGTTTGTTTGTTTTAAAAGTAGTAGTAGTTTAAGTAGTAGAAGTAGTAGTCGTCGTAGTAGTAGTAGTAGTAGTGGTAGTAGTAGTAGTAGTAGTAGTAGTAGTAGTAGTAGTAGTAGTAATAGTTGTTGTTGTTGTTGTTGTTGTTGTTGTTGTTGTTGTTGTTGCGGTTATTGTTGTTGTTGGTTGTTGTAGTTGCCATCGTCGTCGTCGTTATTGTTTTTGTTGCTGCTGTTGTTGTACTTGCCATCGTCGTCGTCATTATTGTTTTTGTTGTTGCTATTGTTGCCGCTCATGGTTTTGGCATGGCTTGCCCCCCTTCTGCGTTTCTGTGTTGCAACGGTTCTGCTGCGTCTTTGCACATGTTTGCCAACCTTTTCCAATGGTGTATATAATTCTGCGATCATGACATACGTCATCTTTTGTTGTTTTTATTTTTTCCTGTTCCAGTGCTCTTGCATCATGTTTTCTTTGGCCACTTGTTTCAAGTTTAATGGGGACACGTGGGGAAATTGATTGGGCCGGGGGCGTCTCGCGCGATGCGCGGTTGAATAGGAGTAACAAAATCAAATCCCAGTTGGAGCATGTTGGAGCCACTCAATTCAAAATCACACAGATTCAAAACGAAAGCCAGCTGTCGCACACGGTTCGGGACAGAGTCAAGAAACGAACACTAGTCAGGAAAAAACAAAAAGAACATCAAGAAATCTATGGGACACACAGCATACACACACACACCATCCATCAATTGGACGTTGACAATGAGAATGCCCACCTGCTGGGGTCTCTGTATAGCACTGGTTCAGGAGGGCAGCCTCAAGTTTGGAAATAGATAGCAATGACTTGAAAGTAATGGCCAATCCCTGCTAAGCTGCAGCCATGGCTTTGACATCAGCAAGATCATCTCCGCGAACGAGATGTTGGTGACAAATCTCCTGAATTCTTGCGGAACCAACTTAAAGCATCACAAGGGGCACAAAAATAAACAAAGGCCCTGGCAATGATTTCTTGGCTCTTCTCAAAAGGATAGTTCTTGCCGCCCACCTGGGAATGCGGTACCCCGCAGCGGAACCAGGGGAACCGTGGAAACACATACAATGCTTGTAGACTAGGCACACTCATGATCTGCTTCCCGCTGGTCAGCTTGATGGCCCATGTGTTCAGCTTCCGGTACGGGAAAGGCTTTGCATAAGTGGATGTGGAAGACTCCTTCTTGGCGGCTGGGCGCTTCATCGAAGACGCAGGGCGCTTCTTGACCTCGGTAGGTGGAGCATCGTCAACCTTCGGTTTCTCCTTGTCGGGCTTGGCGCCTGAACTGGAAGCAGGCGCCCCTGACTTGTCTTCAACTTTCTGTGTCTCCTTCTTTGAACTGGCTTTGGCCTTTGCTTTTGTTTTGGCTTTGGAACTGGCAGAAGCAGGCTTGGCCTTGGCTTTAGCTTTGCCCTTGGGCATTGGATCCTCAGCTGGTCGCTTCTTTGACTCTGACCTTGGATTCTCATTCTCTTGGTCAGAAGCCGTCAAGTCCGCTTCATTGACAGCTTGCGTCACTGGCATCGGTGGCGAAATGGATGTTGCTTAGTGATGAGTAGGAACTGCCCTGCTTGATCCGTCTGCGAATCAACAAGCCAATGTGGTTCCGGCACACGGCTTCATCGGAATTAAAACTAGTTGACTGAGGTGACTGTGCTTTAATTCATAGCTGGCTCATTCACACCTGAAAACAACCTTGGGGTCAGCGCACAGATGAGCATGCCTACCTATTTTGATACCTTCGAGACCATCAATTGCATATATCATGGAACTGCCAGCTCACTGTGAGACTCACGGTTTGCAACCACAAAAACTGAATGTGATTAATCTGAAAATGAATGCGAAATCAATGAAGACTCACTGAAATGACACTCACCGTCGATCTCAACGCTTGGCAGCATCGTCCATGCATCTCAAAAACATTGGTCTTCGAACACGTCGCCATTAGCTATGGCAACTGCACCCAAGCATTGGGCTCAACACGGACACTTGCCGTCAAATACATCTTCGGTTTCACACAGGTGAGCTTTTGTGAGCGCAATTCAACCTCAGGGGAAGGTCTTGCCCGCAGAAAAAAAAACAGTTCAAGGGAAGGCTTGAGAGCAGCGAGGAAAAAACAGGTTGACTCCAGTGAATGAATAAAATCAAGGGAGAGATAAATCAACCTTGAAGTGGAAGGTCTTGCCCGCGGAAAAAAAAACAAGTTCAAGGGAAGGCTTGAGAGCAGTGAGGAAAAAACAGTTTGACTCCAGTGAAGGAATGAAATCAAGCGAGGGATAAATCAACCTCAGTGGAAGGTTTGCTCGTGGAAAAAAATCAAATTCAAGGGAGAGTGGCGAGGGAAAAAACCGTTTGACTCCAGTGAGGAAAAAAAAGAAGCCAGGGAAAAAAAAATCAAACCTCAGTGGAAGGTTTGCTCGTGGATAAAAAATCAAGGGAAGGATTGAGACCAGCGAGGATCAAAACAACTTGATTCCAGCGAGGGGAAAAAATGAGCGAGGAAAAAACTTGGTGGAAGGTTTGTTCGCGAAAAAAAACTCAAGGGGACGGCTTGAGAGCGGCAGCAAAAAATAAGGTGATGGAGAAAAAAAATTGTCACTGGGACGTTTCTCCCAATTTACTCGCAAAGCTGCAACACATCACACTAATCACATCAAAATTAGACGTGCATATTTATATATATATATGTGTGTGCGTGTGTGTGAATAAAAATTTAAATAATATATATATATATATATATGCGCATACACAAATCAAAGCCTCCTTGACACCATTGCTTGAAAAGGATGACTTTCTTTTTGGAACAACTGTTTGACATGATCTTGCACAACAGGGTGTTCAAGATGTTTGACCCAAAGCGCGCACTTGCCACTTGTTTGGGGCATTTGGTTTAAATGCGTTGGGACCTCTGGAGCTCATATTTCATGTCACGCCTTGGAAATCAATCATAAGTCATAAGGGCAAGGATAATAATCATTATGGGACCATTTGCTGCGTTAAGAATTCATTGATGTTCTTTGCTGTCGTTTGGAACTTGACAATGTTTTGACCCAACAACTCCCCACCCCAAACCTCAACCTATTTCGGCTTATCTTGTAAGGCTTCACGTTTTGAAATCTTTGTTTCTCAAGCTGCTTTCCGAAACTATAGCTGCAGGCGGTGTTGTTTGGAGCCATTAACTTGTTGTTGCGGTGAGACTCCAATGGCTTTGGAAAATCGGTGAACCAGATCAGCTGAGTTGATTTTCAAAAAAACGATTCAAACCTTCTGGGAAAAGAAAGTTCCAGATACTCAACGGGGATTCTAAGTTTGAAAGGGAAGATTCATTCTAGTCCAAGTGCCCTTCACGCTCAAAACCCCTGGTCCTCCCAAATGACGTCGACCACCTTGGATTCTTGGAGATGTTCAAAGCGGCCGAGCCATAGAGCCCCCAAAGTAGCCGTGCGAGGGTCTCCTTGCAAGGAGTTTGGCTTGAATACGCTTGTGCGGTGCGAAGCATGCGCCCCCACATCATAGCGAAAGGCGACAGGAACTCGTTCGCCTCCCTCAGCCGAAGCCTCAAGCTGCAACATTCAAACTCAACAGCAAAACTAAACTCCGCCGTAAATAACTACATTCCTCTTGCCTAGTTTTAGCTGGGTCAAGTTCAAAACAATTTTTGCCTATCAACCATGCACATGGGGATCGATCTGAGATGAATGTCCGACTAGGAACTCACCACAAGTACTTTTTCAAGGATCTGTTGAATGACTTGCAAAATATAAAAAATCAAGGATGATCACCATTCTTTGAATAACATCTCTTCTCTTTAAACATGCAAGTAACCTTTTGGAATGCTTACAAGTAGCCGGGTGGAGCTTTGGTGCCAGGGTGTGATCTTCAATGGTCACCTCAGCAAGCCCTTGGCGAGTGGCAACCTCATGCAAGTAGCCACAGATTGTGAAGAGCTTCTTGTTGACAGAGATGAGTTCAGTGTCTGAACGAATGCGCCACGCAATGCCGATGGCATCGCGTTTTCCACCTCTGCAAATTTTGGTCTCGAAACTCCCCGTCCCGAAACCAAACAGTTCCATAGCCTTGTACGTGGCCACCTCGTCTGTCTCATTGCCCAACCAGATGCGCCAGTCCTTGTCAATGACAATTGATGGACGGCCGCTCTTGCCTGGCAATGTAGCCATCCTGCGATCAAGGAAATACTCAAAGCCAACAATGTTGAATCATAAATGTTGTCTGGTTTTAAATCGCCCACGAACTTTAGAGAGTTTGGGTTTGAAAGCTTGGAACACGGCATTTGAAAGCTTTGAACAATCATAACCTATCGCTCAAAAAAACACATGTCTCAAAATTCGCATTGCAAAAATAAGCCAAGGTAATTTGTTTCATCTCACAAATCACTCCCGTCAAAGAACATATTCTCCAGCAAGACTTCTGGGGAAATCAAACAATGACAAACCGAACAGGAAAAGCTAAGTTGTAAAGCTGTGAATTTAACAGAACCTAGCCTTGAACCAACATCTGGAGCCCCCTGCTGCACCAAGTCCACTTCACGCTCTAGGTCCAAAGGCACTGCAGAATCAAAGTCGAAATCCGGCTGGCCGGACGCACGTGGCCCTGATGACTGGGTTGGCGCTCCAACCGCTGGATCACTCCTGGATGCTGGAAACTGTCGTTCGAACTCCTTCTTGATCTTCTCCAACTCCTTGCGTTCACTTGAGTCAGCCGGGAACTTGTCCAGAATGTGAGGAGGCCAACCAGGAGTTTTGTTTTGGAATGTCAGCAAGTGGAGGCCATCGATTGTCACCTCGGCAGAAACTCTTGGCCTACTCTTCGGCGGAGACGTTGAAAGAGAATCCCAATGCTTGTAAATTGCACTCTCCAATGCTTCTGCCGTGAACTTCTGGGCGGGGCTGATCATGCCATAGTAGTGCACAACGGGAGTCGCTCCCTCCAGCAAGCGCTGGACAATTGCGCGACCGAATTCTGCCATCCTGAATTGACATTGAACCAACGGGACTTGCCATCCAGATATGATTGGATCAAGAGCTGATTAATGTGTTTCACATTGCTTCACAAATAACGGAAATAACTAAAAATAATCGTTAATAATGGCGCATTTAATGTAGAAGAATGATTAGTAGGTGTTGATTTTGGTTAATCACCGTTAATAAGAATAATGGTGGTTGATAATAATTGTTTATAATGGTTACTAATGGGTAATATTGCTTCAGAATGTTTGATAATATTTCTAAATGATTGTAATGTTTGCGGATGCTTCGTAATTGTTAACCCTGGTTCGCCACAATAAGTGATAAACTGTAAAAAAAAAACCGTGGATAATAATAGTTAATAATGGTCAATCATATGATAATGGTTGACGATGGCTAAAATTATTGGTAGTTGTTTGAATGCTGGTTCATCATACTGGGTGATATTCAAGAATGGTCCATGACAATTAATAATGGTTAGATATGATTAGGAATGGCTTGAAACATTGGCCAGGAAGTTGGAACTTCTAAATCTCAAGCAAAATTTTACAACAAAGGTCCAGGTAAGGCACCGGTTGGGCAAAGCGTCGAGCCATATAATTTGATCTTTCTCGTCAAAGGTGACCCCGTCCAAGTAGCCAGAAACCAGCTGCTTGTGCAGAGGTACACCCTTCCTAGAACAGGAGCATTGATCGCGATACTTTTCACCCATAAACAGGTCTGATGAATTAACATGATGACAAGTACTGGCTAACGACACCCCCTCTTCCTGCAAGAAAAAACACAACCGTGTTGGAGCATCCCCTACTGACTAAGCCATTGAATTCCAAGATTCTGCTCTGTTCTCTGGCCTGGATTTGGCCTTGTATCTGCATCGTATCCCTCCATCTCCGACACTTTGATAAGGGGCAGATTGTTCAAAACGCCGGCCAGCAGCATCTCACTCGAAGACCATTTGCAAGTCTTCCCGCCAGTGGCCACCAAGCAAGACTGTGTCGATGGCCGCTTGTCTGACCCACATCGGACTGTTTCCTTTGAGAAGCAAAGGGTCAAAGGCTGGCTGAAATCTATCCCAGCCTTGAGGAGGATATCTTGGATTCGGTTGCGGTGCTTGCACACCGCGCTCAATGACGTCTGGGAATGAACTTGAGGAAGTTGGATATGTCCGATATAGTTGTGACCCAGCGAGCACACATTGCACATGATGTTCAGGGCTTCGTTGGCGTTTTCCGTTTTGGTGGGCCAAAGGGTTGTATCCACAGAACAAATCACGTACCTCGACGGCCAAAAAAAACTGGAATCTAAAACAGGCGAAGCCTTGCCTGGTTGCTCAAATCCCACCTTGATGTTGTCATCTGGAATCATAACATATTTCAACTTAATAACTTAATGACTTCATTATATCAGCATTCAAAGACTCAAGTTGTACTCTGGCAACATGTGCACAACAAGAAATTCCAACTGTTTTCTTTGCCCAGAAACAATTGTCCACCAGATGGCCCCTCAGCAACTTTGGCAGCTGACCACTTGGAAAAGTCTGACAATGCATTCTGCCAGTCATCTTCCACGTACACAAGCTTGCACTTCTCCTCCATGAAGTCACGAGTCCATTTCATACCGGTCCTTAGCTCAGAACAAGGAATTGAATGTCAGAATGGTCGAAAGAAAAACCAGAAGTTAAGAAACCAACCAATGGTTAGGATGGAACTTAAACAGCATTAAGAGGAAAGCAAACAAAAGGGTTCAAGGTTGGGTTCGCAGCCTCATTGATTGAAAATCCCCGTTGTGACTGACTGACTGACGAAGTGATTCAAAAAAATATAGAATGCTCATGAATGATTTAAACATCATGTTAAGGTCTGGAAATCTAATTTCAAGATGGCGGAAATATGTTCACAAAGCGGTCATTGAACGGGAACCGCTTCCTTTGTTTGGCTCAGATTCAATTGTCTGTCTCTAATGTACTTCATGTCTTGGGCTGTCTCGGACGCCACGGCGCTGGCCGTGGGGAGCGCTGCTTTCACCTTTGCAAGGTCCTCCTCAAACTGCGACCTGATCTGATCGAATGTCGCTTTCAACACACGCTCTTGAAGCTCACGCTGCTTCTCCTCAGATTTGATGGCAGCAGCAGTCTCAATCTGGTTCAAGAAGGTCCTGAATCAGGGTTTTTCTGACACTGACATGGAACCCCCAACATGGAAATCCGAAGCGTTATAATGATTTCTCCCCCCCTCCATCACCTTAACACCATGAATGTCAAAAATGATGATGAAGTTGCCCCAACCCACCTGAATGCACCGATGGACTTGGGGTCGCCGGGCGGCACCGAATTGCAAGCCACGGACAAGAGTTCCCCATCCAACACGCCCAAAAGCCATTGGTCGAAAAACTTCTCCTTTGCTGCATCCAAGTCAGAAGCTGGAGCTAAGGTCTGCAATGCATCCATCAAGTGCAAGAACATAGCGGCACTGGAATGGATTTCCAGCGCCTCCTTGAATGGCACAGGCTTTCTCGCTGATGGTGACTTCTTGTCCCACTCCAAGCAAAGCCGATTCAAGAAGAGCTGTGCCTTGAGATAAGATGTGAGATGATCGCATCAATGCCACTGGATCAATACCAATGGAATGAAATCACTTACTAAGACTTACCACTGAATCCGAATCTAACCATCTTTGCCCAGTGAACTGATTCAACGTCACCCTGAACCCGTTGTAAAACATATGATCTGATAGTATTGTGGAGAACTAGAAGCTGCCAATCAAAATCCAGGAACCACTTTGTTGTCATCTCCATTGGTCAACACAGGCTGCCACTGCTCCGACTGGTTGCCAGCACTGGTAAAACCAAGGTTGAACAACCCTCGACTGATGTTGTCGTGCGTCAGAAAGTTGCGAACACCCCTGATTTCCACAGCCTTCTTGAGTTTGTCAAGCATCACTGGGTGAACTTTTGTTTGAAGTGCCATCACTGCTCCAGCTTCTTTGGGGCCAATGTTGAACGCTCGGGCAACTGCTGTTGCGTTGCCCCAATCCTTGCAGCAAACAGTTCTGATATGTTTAAAGGACTTAGGACAATGGAAAAAATAGTTTGACATCATGTTGTTTATCTGAGAAAAAAGAGACTGCGTGACACCGTCCTCGAAAACGTGGTCGGCTGTGCCTTGCCCAATCTTCTGAAGCAGCTCACACTGTCTCAGCAGCTGGAAAGCGTTGGGACTGCGTCTGGTTCCAGTACTTTGCATGGTCATGCCCCTGTTGGCATTAATCGAGTCCCGCAATGTCCGGAAAGCCGGCAGCGTCGCATGGATGACGCGCGCTGATGCCTGCAAGTCAAAGTATCGGTGAACCTGGACAACCCTCACCCAGTCTACCAATTGAAAACATTGAGCGCCATACATCATATGTGGAATTGGGAGAGTGCCAAAACTTGAGATTGGAAAAACAAACACACTTTCATGTTCATGTCTCCGCTTTGGGAATCCATCAATCCAATAATGAAAAATATCTTTCGAAAATCAATTCAACGCTTTTGAAGCCAGTCTGTCAACCTTAGTGGATCTGGCGGGTCGCTAAACATGGACGAGAAACCACGTAACACCCGGAGGTTTAATTCAATGTGTTCCCCAGCAACCTTTCCCAGTGTCCTGTTTGTTACTTCCCATCCCAGGGGCGGATGGGTGATGGGTGGTGATATGGGTCGGCATAAACTGTCTCATGTTTTTGACCTTCAAAATTTCTTGCTTGGAATCTTTTACAGCTCAAAACCGTTTTCGAATGGATTCAACATCATCTAGAAACCCAAGCTGAGAGACTGACAACGTTTACATCAAGAACCCCGGCCAAAACCCAACCAACATCAAGTAACCAGAAATTTGTTGGTTTCATCCCCAAATGTTTTATTTCGACAATGGTACGATCCAACCACAATGAAGTCCTGAACCCAATGGCTGAGCACCTGGAAGAGTTGTGGCAAATCACTTTGCGGCATGTTCAGTTTCTGAATGGCCACGCAAATTCCAAGCAGGGCCGATCCACGGCGCCATCCTTTGACATAGCCCACCGAGAACGGAGCCAACAGCGTGCCTGATAGAAAGGCACATGAGCAACTATTACGCCATTTAGGTCACGTTGCCACCCTGTCCCCATTCCATCAAAAACCCTGCCGAGGAAGCAAAGAAAGAATCCCCAACCTACAAACTAGTTGTTTCTTTTCTAATGATTGATATTCAACTTCGTGCACTGAAACTATTACTTACATGAACTCACCTGGTTGAGCTAAGAAACCATCGTTCTCCGATTGCAGAGCTGGAAGAGGCTCATACGCTGCATCGAGCTGCATAGGATGTGGCTCAGCGATCGTCAACTTTTCTGTTGCGCCAAGATCTGGGTCTGTTTTAAACCTTACGGGGCTGTTGCTTCGTGCACAGCTCCACCATCAATGTCAATGGCAAAAACTTGCAATCACTTTCACAAGCTAAGCCACCCTTCACTCAGCACCAACTGAACCAAATTCAGGTAATCCTCTGGTTCCCAACAGCTGGTGTAGGAAAAGTCCCGTCGGTACCCAAGCTGATAGGGTCGAAGGTAGCAGGGCCCTGGATTGAAAGTGGAGGCGTAGGTGATCCTGAGTGACCAAACAAATGGCAAAGATAACCCACATGACAACGCAAGCCACAGCCACAACGGAAACAAAATGATAGCAGCCAAAAGACCCCTCACGAGCCGGGAACAATTCATCGATGAATTGAGCAAGGCCCAGCAAATCCTCCTCCAACAACACACACATACATCCTACAACAACAACCCAATGGAAACGAAACAGTTGTCAACTTCTGCTGGACAAGCCTGCCTCTGTCTTGTAGGTAGCATCGATGTACTTCTCCAAGCTGCCCAAAGGCAACACATTCTGCTCCAACCTTGTCAAACATAACACTTGACTGATTTAGCTTTCAATATTGAATAACCACCTCATCGCAGCAAAACATTTTTGTTCAAGGAATGACTGATTTAGCTTTCAGTATTGAATAACCACTTCATCGCAGCAAAACATTTCTGTTCAAGGAACCACTCACAAATGGATTCCGTGGCCGGGCAAACCACCCTGGCAACTTTCTTCGGAACTGGTTCCTTACTTCCAACTGACTTGCGTTTTCCCTTCGGTGCCATTGCTTCAAACAGGCACACCAAATGTGCGCAAAAGTCACACCCACGTGATCACACGTGGAAGAAAATGGCTCGGCGAATCACAAATGAAATGTAGATGGAGTATGAAAAGACTGCACATCCAACTGGACATGATGGAACATTGAATGGCGACAGCACAGCGACAGCATTTCATCTTGACATCATGGAGTATTGAATGGCGACAGCACAGATTTCCTTTCCAGTGCGAAAGTTTCTTCGCTGGCGTGGCCAATTTAGCCACTACAACTTCAAGGCCTTCATGGAAGGCCTCAAAACCGGTAAAAGTTGTAGAACTTGGCAAAGCAAAGGGCTGGACTTGTGAATTCCGCACACAAGAATACCTGTTGTGCTTGAAATTCGAATTTCATGATGAGCTTGAGCATGACACACTGACAGTACTGCTGAATGGCGCTGACATGACAAGAACATCAACACCCCTGCCCTATACATTTAGCCCTCAAATTCAAACTATGATTCTTGTTGGGATAAGAAAAAGCATTTCCCCTGATAGTGTTTGGTGGAAGTTAAATTTGCACACCTTGGGATTGTCAGGAACCGCCTGGGCCCAAAGAGAGTTAACTCGGGTGATGGTAACTTTAATGTCGATCCTTTCGATATATGGCAAAAGGAAGGTACGCAAGCAGACCAGGCTGAATACATCTCATCCGTTAAGAAAAATTGGAGTTGTCATGACTGTCATGTAGCCTCCCGAATACCAATAACGCCCCCAATTAGCCTTGCAGAGCACATGGACACTGTTTGCACTAAGGGGGGTCAACCTGCGCACGTCTCACTGGAAAACAAAAAAAGTAATCTGAGAACATCAAAATTCCAAGGCTTTCCAAAGCAAGCAAAGAGAACCCCGAACCCCGTGTTTAAGATTTTCCGCTGCCTTGATGTTGCAGCCACAAGGTTGAACATGACAATGTTTGAAAAAAAAGTGACCAAAACAACATCTGATGTGGTTGTGCCCTTTTATTGTTGGACCCAACCAACCCCCAACACGATGGGAACGGACCGGAAGCAAATAGCATTGCAATCCCGGATCTGGTTTAAAGCTATGATGGACTAATTTAATTTTGCCGGCCAAATTGTCCCCAAGTATCCCCAAACCACTACTTAGAAGCAAAGGAAAATAACTAATATGAACCAAAG
This sequence comes from Symbiodinium kawagutii, assembly GCA_009767595.1. Classification (NCBI taxonomy): domain Eukaryota; class Dinophyceae; order Suessiales; family Symbiodiniaceae; genus Symbiodinium; species Symbiodinium kawagutii. The sequence continues at coordinate 15,930 of VSDK01014473.1, read as the reverse complement.
TCACATTCAACACGAAAAGGGCAATGCATGTTTACATTTTAGTTTTTTTTGGTTTTAAAAAGGAATGTATAATCTTTGGTTTGCGAGGAAAAGTTTGGTCCTAGTGCCCAATCTGGGGTGGAATCCGACACTAAGGAGCAAAATATTTTTGGTAGGATTGAGTCTTAGTGTCCGATCCGGGGTCGGATCCGACACTAAGGAGCAAAATATTTTTGGTGGGATTGGGTCTTAGTGTCCGATCTGGGGTCGGATCCGACACTAAGGAGCAAAATATTTTTGGTAGGATTGGGTCTTAATGTCCAATCTGGGGTCGGATCCGACACTAAGGAGCAAAATATTTTTGGTGGGATTGGGTCTTAGTGTCCAATCTGGGGTCGGATCCGACACTAAGGAGCAAAATATTTTTGATGGGATTGGGTCTTAGTGTCCAATCTGGGGTCGGATCCGACACTAAGGAGCAAAATATTTTTTTTGCTTTGTGGCTTTCCACTAGTGTCGGGACACTTCGTTTGTTCCATGTTTCCCAACTACCATCATTTTTTTAAAAGCGTCCTTAGTGTCCAATCAGGGGCTTGATTGGACACTAAGGATGGTTTTTTTTGGTTGTGTGTTTCCACCCCCACCCATCATTGTTTGATAAAACGGAATGCTGCCAAAATTTTCCCCGTAGAGTTTAGGGTTTAGGATGTGCGTTTTCAAATATTTTTCAAAAGCATCCTTAGTGTCCAATCAGGGGCTTGATTGGACACTAAGGATGGTTTTTTTTGGTTGTGTGTTTCCACCCCCACCCATCATTGTTTGATAAAACGGAATGCTGCCAAAATTTTCCCCGTAGAGTTTAGGGTTTAGGATGTGTGTTTTCAAATATTTTTCAAAAGCATCCTTAGTGTCCAATCAGGGGCTTGATTGGACACTAAGGATGGTTTTTTTTGGTTGTGTGTTTCCACCCCCACCCATCATTGTTTGATAAAACGGAATGCTGCCAAAATTTTCCCCGTAGAGTTTAGGGTTTAGGATGCCCCAAATCCGGTTCCGACACTTTATAACCTCTCAAGAAAAGTGATGGACCCAGAAAATTGGACACCACACAGAAGCCCCAAAGATGCAACACGGGGTGTCCAATCAGGCCCCTGATTGGACACTTCCAAAGCTTTTTGAGGCTAAAATGCTTTATACCAAAAACTTAACAATGCTAAGTCTAAGAAAAAGGATGCTCCAAGTGTCCAATCAGCCCCCTGATTGGACACTTCCCAGCCTAAGCCAGAAGTCCTTGGGAAGTGTCCAATTTTAGTTTTTGGTTCCCAAAATGGCCCAATGAATATAACCCAAACCAGCCAAACACTAGTAATAAGAAATTGGTCTCATCAGTTGATCTAACAATGTTCACTAATCACCAATGAAGTATTGATTTCATACTCTGGCCTTGGCCTTTGCCTTCCCTTTTGGGTTGGCCTTTGATTTCGCCATCCCTTTGGGACGGGATTTTGCTTTGGGGCACGCTTTGTCTATGGCTCGCTCAGCGATGTCCAAGGCATGCGCCCATGGGACGCCGGACTTCCACGCAGAGGCAGCAGCTTCAAGTACTATGGCCCGCTGGGCCTGCTGAACATACTTCTGAGCATTCTTGTGATCGTCCTTGCCACGGCGGAGCCTCGCAAGATGAAAGCGGGTTGAAAATAAAAGCCGGATGATAAAGCATTTTGAGGACCAATATCGAAGATGAACCATTGCAAACCAAGCCACTTGAGAATGTTGGGCTTTGGCTCAAATGTGCGCACATTAGAAAGGCCTGTGGTTGGCGGACCTTCCCGCGCACTTGTCATAAAGCACCTGCCAAATCACCAGGTCAAGGCAACATTTACTTGATTCATCTATCTTCATCATCATGATATATCTTTTCTTGATTAATTATCAGGTCAGTCATCATGAAGCACATGATAAATGTTGGCAAGGCAAGGAACCCGGAGACATCAAGCAATGGCGCCAACTCAAGATCTCCATTCAGCCAGTCTCGGATATACTCAGCTGCGTCGAGCAGATTGTAACCCTCCAAAACAGGAATGAACCTAAAGAGATGGTCTTTGTAATCCTGCGCAATCTCGTTCTTGGGGGCCACTCCTGCAAGCACAATGACATCACACGTGATGAAACCTGGCGCCCAAAAGAAATTGCTGACACGCAGAACCAATGGGAAGAACCGGCCTGTTGGCAGGCCAGTGGGAAAACTCTGGCAAGCAATGACTTTCGGGAAAAACAGCATGCAGGAGGAGTACGCATCGTCAGCCATCCACTGTTTGGTCCTCAACTGACAACAAGTTCGAATGAACCATTCACTTGACAGAATTTCCAACATCAATGTTCAAAATTCATGGAAAACTAATTTCGAGATCAGAGGGTGAACAATTCAATTTCCATCCTAGTGGCTGCAATATCACATCTTCACGGTGCCTCTGATCATCAGAAATCTGCCAATATGGATCTTGAATCAGTCTCGCATCTGTGCCTCAGTCGTGGGAGGAAAAACGTGATCATCATCTATTTTGCAGGCATCTAAATTGAAACCCTCGGGAATTTAATTTAATGGCATCTGAATTTTTGGAAATGGAATCGACAGCTTACTGACAATGATCTGACAATGCAATGTGGAAAGTTCAGCATCGATTTCAGGGATGCCCCAAAACGCCATCCTTTGGCATGGACGTTGACCAAGTCGCCAAACTGCTCTCGTCTGCTCATTTCAAAATGATGTGGAGCGCCGGGGCCCCCGATGCCCTGTAGCATGACGGGCACTGCTTGACTCAAGAACCCGAGCCTTGGCTGACAGGGCAACGCAATAAAGTTTCATTACATACCCATGATTTTCATCAACATTTACGATGAGGAACCAATCACGGTGCTGGTCCATCAACACAACAACTCGCTCTGGTTCATGTGGGCGATGGCAGGATTCACAAAAATTCTGGACCACCTGTTGGAATCCATGTGGGGTTGGTACCACCTTCGCATGCTTGATCAAGAAGAATCCCAAGGACCCGAAGCATTGATCAATGTCCTCATGGGAGTGGCCACTGCGCAGATTGCGCAGTGAACTTCCCATGATCTTCCCGTGGGAAGTCAAACTGGCCAATAGACGCAATGTCGTGTTATTCTTTGTCTCTCGTGTTGTATTATCACTGATGATGTGCACATAGTGATTGGCAAGGTTGACACGGCGTCCCACAAGGGTCAAAATGTGGCACAACAGTTCGGACATGACAGAGCTGTCTTTTGGATGGTCGTGGCCACTCAAGCTGAACATCAAAGTGAATCCATGCAGAATGCACCCCACAATGTGGAGTTTTGGCCGCATCATCAATGACAGGTCCTTTGCCCGGGCGAGGGCAGTTCGGGGCCACAGGAATTTCATCTGGTCCATCCCGTCTATTATGGCCACTAAGTGGCCAAGCACTCGAAGACGGCTGCTTCCACGTAACGCCCAGTATGTTTGGCGATCGCGGTATTGCGCTAATAAATGCTGATGGTAATGTTCTGCTTGCTTGCGGCGAGCTAAGATGAATTGAGATAATTCTCGCATCATCATTTTGTGGTGGACGCAGACCATGCATAAAGCATGGCTCGATGTTGGACGGAACCTTAAGTAGCTGTACTCGACATTCCATGTCTGCCAGAAGACACGGAAGGACACCCGGCATTGCTCAGTGCTACAAAACTGCTCGTAGTAGTCGCTCATACACCCTGGGGGGAGGTATCGGACTTCCTTGTTCTGAGTGCGCTCTGGATGCATTCTCAATCCCTTCTTCTGGCGCCGCACCCGTCCGGGCTTTGGACCACGAAACATTGCAATGGCATAACCGTCAGCCGGTTCATTTGACCCATCGATAAATTGAGCTCGCTCAATTCCATCATCCTTTACATCTGGAAGTGTCTCAGCTACACTGTGGTACAATGTTTCCAAATATGATATGATCTTTCCAACTGGGGCATCTCCGTCAGTGCGGCCTTTGGGGCGCGTGACAAATCTCATGTCTGCAGGCGGTCCACGTTTGCCGTCTACAACTGCAGCTTTGATGTTGGCAAACCGTGTTTTACCTTCAGTTCTGGGACTGAGGTGAGAAAAATCGTTTGTTAAAAACATATTTAGAAACATTTGACCACTACAAATAAAAACAATGTGTTGCTAAGCAAAGACCAAGATACCCAACCCATGCAGCCGCTTCCACCCCCGGAGGCAAACAGGAACACCTTCAAAGGACCATTGAATAGTCGGGGAATCCTGCTGTTCCGATATCAAATCTTTGATTCGATCAAAGACCTTAGCTATTCAACGGCCTCCCCCAACAAGACCCAGAACGGATGATCTAAGGCTCCATTTTGATAAAGCCGCCAAGAAGCTAGGCGATCTTGATCAAGCTTGTGCAAGCTCACCCAATTCTTCCGGAAAGCCAACAGGCTCTGCAGTTTGTCTTTCCTCAGGAAATCTTCCAAGCATCTGCGCCTGCACCCTGGACACTGAGCCATGGCAATGTCTTTGCATGTCTGTAAGCTTGACAATCTCTCCTTCATGGTTTCACCCGAAATTCTCTTTTTCTTTTTTTTCCGTCTTCGTTTCACACCAACTTCTGCCAAACTTTCTGCATGGCTGCTGCTAGAACTCAGATCCCGAACCGGAGACTTCTTGTGTGACTGCGACCCCTGGCTCTTCACAGGTTCATCTCTTCTCCTTTTGGAGCTTTGCGACAATGAAACATTGTCTTCATCGCCAGGGCTGTCTGACAACTCTGAAACACAACGCGCTTTAGGCATGGCATCTGCAAATCCTTTGGAGTTGACTGGCACGACCCTAACGCATCTAAGTAAAACTCCTTCACAAAACAATGATCTCCCTTGAAACATTGATTCACCTGCTTACTATATAACCTGATTGATCCATCATAGACCTGTGGAATGACAGGGATTCAAAGATCCAATTGCAAGAATCACTGGAATAGGTGGAGATTTCATGGAAGCATATGCAAGCAACATGTTTCGCAAACTGGTTGATCCATCATATACACCTGTGGAGCGGCAAAATGATCCAAGGGCGAGAATCGACAACTGGAAACATTCAGAAATCAAAATGTTCACACTTCATTCCTGAAAATTCTGAACATCTGGTTAATGCCTGGCAACAGAAATATTCAGAAACAGTTTCCAAACCCGATTGATCCAGGATGCAGACCTGTGGAATGGCAATGCTTCCGAAATCCAATAGTCGGAGAACACCACAAGGAAAACTCACAAATGCGGTTTCACACAATTGTCACGGCAACAAAATCTGACTGTCCTATTGAAACCTGTCAGTTGAAAATCCTGAGCCCTACCCAAGAACAGCCCTTTTGACCCAAAGACACTTTCCCTCTCTTTGGTATCGAGGCTAACACAAGCGGGCGCCCTCAGGCCAGCACGTTGCAACACACTGTTGGTCAATTGCCATAGAGTTGGCCTGTCAAGCAAAAAAACACCACTAGCCCAAACTGACGGTACAATAATGCTGAAGCAGCGTGGCAGGATAATTCAAAACAAAGCATTCAAAATCAAAAGCAGCATGGCCTTCCATGGTCATGGCAGGCATGGAATCCCACTCAGCTTTTCAAAGTGACGAACAAGCAATGTGCTCTTCGGGAACGACGTGGTGATGACTGGTACTTGGTCAGGAGAACCAGCGGCCCTCCGGGATGGACAAGAAGGAGCTTGAAACAAAATCTGACGTAGCAGTTGTCCTTTCTCCTAGAAGTCCAATGATTTCTAAACTGCCCTCAATGATGTTGGCATTACTCCACGAACATGCCAAGGAAACATCCAAAGCCTTCCGGTTTGTTTTCTGACAGAGCGACAACACGACCAGCTTGTTTCAAGCCAGTCAAGATAATATGCCAGAGTCTTAGCATTACCGTCCACGCTGGCTCCAAAGAATTTGAAGGCAGAGCGGTCATATCAATACAAACAAGGTACATTACAAGAGATTCTCAGTTTGCCAGCGCTGGGACATCAGCTGCAGCTGAGCAAAAAAGATGTGGACGGGATCAGGAGGCCCATCGCTTCAAAGTTCCAAGTCAGCTGAGTTGATCTCTTGCATGTTGCCTGATGGCTAAATCTCGCAGACCTCAACAAGGCCTAGCAGGCATTGTTGAAGTCTGCTAGATTGGTCTTGCAGGCCACCGACGGCAATGCCAAATAGTTTGTTCAAGTCCGCCACGTTGAGCAGTGAGAGAGCCATTGGAGCCATAGTGATGGCTTGTTCAAGTTTACCACATTGGGCAGCCAGGGAGCCACAATGAATCAGAACCGCAAACAAACAACCCAATGGGGCAGAGCTGAACAAGGCATACTTGGCAACGCCAAACAGCTTGTTCAAGGCTGCCACATTGGGCTGTTCTATCTCTGATCAAGAAACTCAGGCTTGTTCCATCCAACATCAATACTCCAGGTAACATGTACCAACATCTTACAACAAGTGAATCCCTGACCAAGAGTCCCAGGCATCGCAATTGGGAAGCCTGGGGTTCCTGGTCAAGGACCCGCAATTAATAAGCACGCACACTGTCCATGAAAGAAAAGGTCATCACCCCAGAAAACACGGACCGCCACAACAATTGGTCCAACATCTCACCACAATGGAATCCCTGACCAAGAGTCCCAGGCATCGCAATTGGGAAGCCTGGGGCTCCTGGTCAAGGACCCGCAATTAATAAGCACGCACACTGTCCATGAAAGAAAAGGTCATCACCCCAGAAAACACGGACCGCCACAACAATTGGTCCAACATCTCACCACAAAGGACAGGAATCCCTGACCAAGAGTCCCAGGCGTCGCAATTGGGAAGCTTGGGGCTCCTGGTCGAGGACCTCCAAGTAATAAGTGTCCACGCTGTCCATCAGGGAAGGCAGTCTCTCACCCAGAACCGCATGCCTCAGACTAAGCACGGGGTTCCAGGTAAGATTCTGACAAATGAATTCTTTGAGCCAACCTGCCATCAAATTCAAACGGGTCATGAATCAAAGCGTACCGCAGCTGTGGCACGTCGGCTGCATTCAATGTTCCAGGCTATCCTGACAACTAGAACTGGCGCGCAACAAATCGAACCGGCCTGGTCTTCATCATAAACATCTTGGATTCATCGTGGATCCCGATCGACTTCGAAGGGATGATGATCATGCCCGCTGCTTCGATCCGAAAATTACCTCCAACAGCCTGGACATTGGTTGGGGCCTGGCCAAAAATCTGCTGAGCCATGGAGTCTGGCACAGCTGCACACTTGTTCTCAAAGAAGATCCTTAGCAAAGTGCAGTGTGAGAAACAACACAACTTGAACAACAAAAAAATGCGAAACTTTACATTGGATTTACCGAAGCTGAGGATCAAGTTCAAACGCTTTTCCGCATTTGAATTGAAGATAACCATGCCAGTTGCACCACCCAACTCAGGGATGACTGCAGGAGTGCAATTGGTGAAGCTCAAAACCAAGCAGTCCTTCTCCGCCATTCGCGGAATCAAGTCGTCAACGGAATTGAAGGGGGGCGCTGAAATTTCATCCGCCCCTTCAGCTCGGCAAACAGAGAATTTCACTTCGACATTCCCTGACATGACGCCGTTCCTACACAAAAAGAAAGGTAGTTTGAGAGGGAGCTGCAAGGTGGACCTGTCCTGAAACTTTCTGGGCAACTTAACCTCCAATCGCAATTAGCATTCAAGACACGAATGAAAGCACAAGGAGCGCAAGGCTGTTAGCTCTACTTTTCCAACGAAACCTCACAGCCGCTGTAAGGTGGAATGGGGTAAAAGGCACCAAATTTCCAGCAAATTATTGGAAGGTGACCCTATGATCACCTTTGCTCTGAATGCACCCCAGCGTTGCACAAGCTATTTCGTATAGCATCAAAAGCTATGACTTAAAAAATATGTATATATTTGGGCACAATGACTTGAAACCATCTGACTTCTGATGATGTGGTGAATACTTCAATGAAGCTTGGCTGCACGTGCTGGCAAGCTGTGAAATCACAGCTCATTCAAGTTCACAATTCGTGAAAGGAGAGATGCTGCCAGGCTTGCCTGACATGGAACAACACAATTACCTAGGGTATGCAAGCGTTGCTTCGCCAACTTGCTCTGGCGGTCGTCAAGCCACGTGTGCAAGGGCGGCTTTGCCTTGGCATTCCAAGGCTTGTCGACCCACTGGTCCATATCGGCCTCCTGCCAATGTGAATCAAACCACAGGTGTAGGACAAGCATGGACAAGCCTTTCACAAAAAACATACACTAGCCAATCAAGGTGAGCTTGACTACAAGCCACGCCTGCACACCTTTTGGAAAAGGATTGTAGCCAGGCACGCAAAGCAGCAGGAAAACGCGCTTCCTTCCTGCCTGTGGGGTTTGTCAAGTCAAGCTCTTGCAACAACCCCCTCTTGAAACTGAGGCCGCGGCAGATAACCCACAGTGGGCCAAACGGAGGGTCACAAAGTACAAGCATAAGCCACGCTTCTTCGCTTCCTGCAGGAAATGGTTTGCGCCAAGCATTTCATGAAAAGGGGCAAACGGGGTTGAAGATGAACAATGGAAATTTATCTTGCCTCTATGAAACATATTTGGGCGGCCTCAGGACTACATCTAACAACCGCCAGCCAAGAAAGGGTAACAGCATAGACAAATCAAACAAACTCAACTAATCAGTCAATGAAAGATTATGCTTCAAAGAATTCAAAAATCAACCAAGAAAAAAGAGAAAATACAAAACTTGAAAAATATCAATGAATAAAGAAAGCCGAAAAAGGAAACAATGAAAAAATGACAATATGAACAATGAAAATAAATAACAAACCCACTAGAAAGACAAAAATCCTAACGCAAAAAATGCACACATAAATAGATGAAGAAATTCAATACTAAATAGAAAAACGAAGGATACAATTTGCTTTGAACCAAGACGGTAAGAGAACGCCAAAAGTGTTTCCAACATCATTCAAAACTAAAAAACACACCTGGTAAATCTGTTCAATATTATTTCAAAACTTACATCTGTCAACCGCGCCACCATGACACGGCATCATCAGCGCCCACGTGCATAATGTTTGCATCTTGATGAATGCGCATCTGCTTGCACACGCGAATGTATAGATGAATCTGCCACAAATTCATTTTATGAAAGTAGACCAAAAATGTTCTTACAGCCAATGAATACGTTTGTATGTATGTATCTATGTATGTATCTATGTATGTATGTATGTATGTATGTATGCATGCATGTATGTATGCATGTATGTATGTATGGTATGTATGTATGTATGTATGTTTGTATGTATCTATGTATCTATGTATGTATGTATGTATGTATGTATGCATGCATGTATGTATGCATGTATGTATGTATGGTATGTATGTATGTATGTATGTTTGTATGTATCTATGTATCTATGTATGTATGTATGTATGTATGTATGCATGCATGTATGTATGCATGTATGTATGTATGGTATGTATGTATGTATGTATGTTTGTATGTATCTATGTATCTATGTATGTATGTATGTATGTATGTATGCATGCATGTATGTATGCATGTATGTATGTATGGTATGTATGTATGTATGTATGTTTGTATGTATCTATGTATCTATGTATGTATGTATGTATGTATGTATGCATGCATGTATGTATGCATGTATGTATGTATGGTATGTATGTATGTATGTATGTTTGTATGTATCTATGTATCTATGTATGTATGTATGTATGTATGTATGCATGCAT
>VSDK01014467.1:71371-81696 GCA_009767595.1 Symbiodinium kawagutii | reverse complement strand
ATAGACTTGGCCAAAACCATTCTCACAATAGGATTGGAAGCCTAGGGAATAGTCAACCGGTTGCAATACTGGCAATACTAGTCATAACAAGAGGCTGAAGCAAAATGAGTAATCACATTCATTGTGGTGCCAAATTAACGGCTAGCAAGCTGGTCCATGTCCCAATTCTCACTGGCAGAAATTTAAATCAAGTTTTTGAGATAATTTCAGTAGAAAGATGTAGAAAGTTTCTGGAGAGCTGTCCAAAAAAAAAAGTTGGGAACTGCTGTTTGGACAGTGTGTGAGCAGAACTTCCTGTGAACGCATGCCTCCCCACGCAGAACCATCAGACCACCGCGCAAAAGGCAACTGTCAGTTTAAATCAGATCAATCGAAGCAATCAAATCAATCACATCGAAGCAAATCAATCAAATCTTGACCACAATTGGATTGCAATCAAATCAAGTCTTTGGAGACCAATCAGATCAATCATATCAATGAGATCAATCACATCAATCAAATCAATGAGATGAATCTCATGACTCATGACTCATCAAACATGATCGAACCACATGGAGTTGGAGACCACACGGTCCACCACCCGCAGGTCCTCCGCCACGTGCTGCGGCTTGGGCAGGAACTCAGCACCCGCCACCGGAGACTTCTGAAAGACCTCCCCTGGCGCCACGGCAACGGTGGAGGATTCAGGGTGGTGCTTGAGTGGGTAGGTGGCGGTAAAGGATGGTGTATGGGTGGCCGTGAAGGATGGTATGTGGATGTAGTATAGGGTGAATATGACGCTTAAGCCACTGGTAGTTGAAGAATCTGAAAAACGCTAGTTAAGAAGCACTGGCAATATGTTGTTGTCGGCTTTTCACGAGCGTTGCCCTGTCAATATACAATGTTTGGGTCAAATCAAGCACACCAAACCGATTTTCGTTGGAGCATGTTCTAAGAAGCTCATGAACCACTTATGTACCAGCGTATCAACCATCATTGACCACTGTTATTGGACGTGTTTGTATTCTATGGTGTGAAATTGGCCACTGTGAGCCATTCTTAGCAGCAGTTTGCCACCTCTTTTTAGAGCCTACCAAGCACTATCAACAATTATATAGGCAGTTCAAGCAACTGCCTTTTTGTTCTAGCCATTATCCACCATCCTGTTTTCACCATTATTGACACTATGACCAGCCACCATTATTCACTATCAATTTGCAATCAAACATCAGTAGTCATCAGTAGCCATCACTAATTAATCATCATGATCATGAACACCATCAACCAGTGCATTAACCAATACAGCGATTTTAGAACCCGTATAGGGATAAGGCTAGGGCTCAAAATCCAACCAGCTGGAAGTAGAGCCCCGAGTGACGTGGTCAGTACTCAGCCATAGCTGCCTCACGTCACGATCGAATCTCTCGCCGATCTACAGCTGCTCATCGGCGAGCGAGAAAGCAGCGATCGACACTGCGGGCTTATCTCAAGAGACTGTCTGCAAGTGGGTCTCCAGAGCAGTGGTGGGGGTATTTCGTGTGTATTGCTTCCCATCATTCACGACCATTTGAGCAATACCGGAAACTCTTTGTTGAACACAAGATTAACGGTGTTGTCCAGATGCCACAGAAATGGCAATGTTCATGCGGTCAATTAGTACCAATAGCACTGTCGTTCTGCGGTCATTGTGGAACCAGATGGAACAAAGCCATCAAAACAAGCAACAATGGCCCAAGCAAACCGAAAGGCCAGTCAGACAATGCCCAGGCAAAAAACAAAGCAGAGCAACCGGCAACTCCAGAGTTTGTCATGCCATCTTTAGGGTTGTCAGGATCACTGTTGCCTGTGCAATCATCATCGCAATCGTCAGCAGTGGGAACCCAAAAGCCATTGAAGACAATTCTTCACCAACGTGCCAATCGAATAGGAAAGGTCGAGAGCCGCATCCGGAAATTGGAACAAGGGATTACCGAAGTCCAAACCAATTGGCCTCAATATGTGCATCGTATTCAGCAAGGGCTGCAACAAGAATACCAAAAATGCACAGCATTTTATGCCAAGGCCAACGAAGAATTGACGACACTAAGACAGGAATTGCAAGAGTTGGTAACAGGGCAAATCGATGTTCCGATGTCAGATGCACCAACTTTGCCAACACATGCAGAGTCGTCACAATCCATGAGCCTTCAGGATGCTATAGGTGTGTTGAAAAAAGCAGGCATATCGATTCCAACACCTACGTATCATGTTCCTACAGCTCCAGATGCAGCAGGGTTCCCCACGTCAATAGGACCATTGACCAGTCCAGTTCCACCCGGGTTGATCCCAGAGATGCACTTGCCTTTTCAAGAGATGACCCCGCAACCATGTTACCATGCCTTGCCAGCCAATCAAGGTACAATGCAGATGTCGGGACCTTCATCTTTGCCGGAAGCAGTGCAGACCTCTGGAACTCAGTCGCAGGATCAGCCACCAGGGAATTGGCAGTGGCCGCCACCTCAACCGCAGGTGGTGTCACCTATGGTTTTAGGACAGGACTCCTCGAATCCACCGACCATTGGGTTTCCAAATCCATTGTACAAATCATCGATAGAGCCATCATCAGTCTCATCGCAGAATCCCATGCCACAGCAAGGGTTGCCACAAATGGCGCAACATGCTGCCAAACAAGCTGGTGTCGATTTACTGACACCGCCCGTACAGGATGCAGTTCACCAAGCAGCAACAGGATTGGTAGAATTGAGTCGCGATCAAGGTACGCTCACAGGACAGGGGCTGCCTCCAGACTTGCAAGCCATGTTGAATCAGTTCACACTTCAGCAGGCCAAGTGTCACGAGCAGTTGCAACAGATGCATCATCAACACCAGACGGTAGTCAGCAGCAACAACAGTGTACCAACAGCATTTTCTCATCCCAAGGTGTCTGGGCGCTCTATGGAAACACATTCTGTACACAGTTCTCCCAGCAAAACAGATGGAGTAGCCAAGCATCCAGCCCAACCAGAAAGATACATGCTGTCACCCCCTGGGCAAAGGGATCTCAAAATCCCCAAAGCGTTCAATGCGTCGGTTCATTTCCAGCCACATGGAGTACCACAGTTGCATGGAGTAGAAGCACCCGTGCCAGATTCACCCGTGTCCCAAGCATCGCAAACACCAGTCCCAACAGATGTAGTGGGCAGCGACGAGGAAGACACAGATCTCATGAAAGAGTCATCACTCCAGCGGTTGGAATAGCAAGCTGCATTGATTTGGAATGCCCATCCAATCAAGAAGCAGTAGATTTACGGGCAATGGCATCACAAGAGTCAACAACATCAGTGTCAGAGAGGGTTTTACTGAATCTTGATCATCTTGTACCGATGTCTTCACAAGCAGCTCAGCTGCACCAAATGAGGAATTGTTATGAAGTTCTCACCACAGCTTGGGATCAGGGGACAATTCTTCACAGTTTTGAGTTCATCGATCATCTGCCAGATTTGGATCCAACATTGCGCTTTTTGTTTGCCAACATGCAACCATGGCAAAATCAGGTTGTGCATCAGGTCCACATTTATGTAGATGGATCAAGTTTTGATAGGAATCGATCAGATCGAATCAATGAGGACACCTCAGAGCAAGGCAAAGCTGGATGGGCTTTTGTAGTTCTTGTCGAACATCGAAGCCATGACAAAGCTAAGTACTATTTTTATGGTGCTGCTTCAGGACCGCTTCATCCAGTTATCATGAACCGAGATCAGACCCCCAATGTTGGTGAGATGACAACAGATGCGCTTTCTTCAGAGGCAGTAGCAATGATTTGGGCATTGAGCTGGTTAGCGCAATCTTCATTCACCTGCAATGCGTGTTTCCATTACGATAACTCCACTGTGGGACCCTATACAGATGGAGTTGCCCGATGGAACGCTCAATGGGAACATCAGGATCTCAAACGAGTTCTCGGAGCACTTCGCACATGTCTCCGAACCCACGGACATCAGTTTGAGTTCACACATTTGAAATCTCACATAGGACATCCATGGGGAGACCTTGTAGATTGCCTTGCCAAGGCTGCAGCAAAAGGGATTTGTTGTAGCCAACCGCCACCTTTTCCAGTTGCTCAATTGCTGCGCCACAAGTTTTTTGTGTTTGGCTGGATAGATGATCTTCATGCCACGTCTTTCCCCATGCCAGCAGCGTTTGAAGCCACGTTTCGAGCAGAGGGCCCTTTCCTTCACCAAAAGGAAGATGTAACTTGGTGGCATCGAGGAACGCAGTCCACACATAGCCATGTTAAGCTGACCCTCAAGCTGGCATCTGCTAATGTGTTGACTTTGCTACCAGGTACAGTCAAAGAACAAAACAGGGGCCTTCTTCAAATGGGACGAATTGCTACGCTACAAGCACAGCTAGCCGAAAAGAAATTTGGTGTCATTGGGCTCCAAGAATGCCGCACTCAGGGACAGATAGTGCGCCATAGCTCATCTCACCTTGTTTACCAGAGTGGTGCCACAAACATGGGTACCTATGGATGTGAATTGTGGCTCAATCGACATGAGCCTTATGCCACACTCGCTCAAGAGTCATGGTACTTCAAGCCCAACCACATTCACATTGCACATTTTGGACCCAGACATTTATTGGCTGTTTTGAAGGCACCACATCTTCACCTCAGGCTTTTGGTCATTCATGCGCCTCATGAATCAGCGGTGAACCCGGACCCAACCAGTTGGTGGCAGTTCATACAAGACATGATCCAAAGAGTCGCTTCTTCGCTACCTCTTGTTGTACTGGGGGACATGAATGCGAAGTTAGGATCTATCACCAGCGATCATGTCTCGTTTTTGGGAGCCGAAGAGGAATCCAGTACTGGCCATCACCTCCACAGCTTCTTGATGGAGCACCAACTGTGGGCCCCTGCCACCTTTCAAGCGCATCATGATGGTCCCAGTTACACATGGGTTTCTCATGACGGTCATCGAAGCAGACTAGACTACATTTTGTTACCATCGTCTTGGCGAGGTTTTGACATATGCTCGCAGAATGATTATGATGTAGATCTAGCCACTGCCCGGGAAGACCATTTTTTGACCAGCATGACAGTTGTGATGACAGTCCGCTCTGAGTACACCCAACCGTGTGCCAGACCAGCCCTTGACATGCGTAAGCTCAAAGATCCTCAGATGGTACAGCAGTTTCTTGACTATGTGCGCTCTCTTCCATCCATTTCATGGTCCACTGGAGCTGGACTACATGCAGAGCTTTTGACTTCTTGGCTGCAGCAAGGGGTGCAGCATTGGTTTGGGCCTGATGCTACGTTACCCAGACAGCGTTATATGTCGCCAGCCACTTGGTCATTGGTGTTGCTTCGGAAGCAACTTTTGAAAATAGTTCAGTCCTCATGGAAACATGCTCACCTTATCAGCAAATGGATGGTTTTTGATCAATGGAAGCACATGCGAAAGTCAAGACCTCCAGGAAGCTTTCATCACCCCGGCAAGATTGACATGGCTATGAAGACTCAGAAACAATGTGAATCCACTGCATGGTGGGCACTTATGCATCGACGTAAACTTCATGTCATGACACGACAGATGAGCCGTGCTGATCGCATTGCTGACCTTGAACAAATTGCAGTTACCTTTCGGCATGCTGCCAACACCAATGATTCCAAACAGTTGTACCGATCTTTGAGACATATGCTTGGTCAAGTGTTTCGCAAACAGCGCAACAATTTTAGACCGATACCAGCTGTTCAAACACAACATGGCAGATTAGCTCACGACCACCAAGAAGCCTCTGAAACTTGGCGTGAACATTTTGCCGAACCCGAAGGCGGTATTGCCATCACAATTGCGCAGCTACAAGAGCTGATGCAAATCCAAACACCACGGTACCACCCAGACGATGTTGATTTCGATCTTGAGGTAGTTCCCCAGTTGCAGGATATTGAGCATTATATCCTAAAAGCCCGCAAAGGTAAATGTGCAGGGCTTGATGGGCTGCCGGCTGAAATCTATCAGTTAGATGTCCCGGTTTTTGGCCGTCTTTTACTCCCCCTGATCATGAAGTGTAGTCTTCGTTGTACAGAGCCTTTACGATGGAAAGGGGGTGAGATTTGTGCGCTTCCCAAGCACCCAGCTGCCAGCACAAATCCAGGAAGCCACCGCTCCATTTTGTTAGCGGATTTTTCTTCCAAAGTTTATCATGGTTTGATCAGGAAACAATTGGTTCCCTTTTTCCAAGCCAGCAGACATTCTATGCAGGCAGGAGGCATACCAGGTATTGGGACTGACATGTTGAACCTGTTTGTACAGTCATTTGGTCAGATTTGTCATCATCGTCACCAATCCAGCGCCTGCCTTTTCGTTGACATTCGTCAAGCTTTTTATCGAGCATGTCGGCCTCTGATTGTAAAGAGATCTCATATCACAGAAGCGGAACTTGCTCGGCTTTTCTATGAATCAGGATGGTCGGAATCGCTTTTTCATGAGTTTCGACAACACATCCATGATTCCAGTGCATTGGCCCAGGCACAAGTGTCCACGCATCAACAAGCACAAGTGTCCAATTTGTTGACCACTACTTGGTTTCAATTACGAAGCCAAAGTTCCACATTGACTCACACATCCAGTGGAACTCGACCGGGTGATTCCATTGCAGACTTGCTGTATGCATTCTTGATGAATAGGTTTTTGGCAGACCTTCGTCAACGGTTTCTCCAGCATGGTTTGCATACTTCATTCAAGCTTCATTGGGTACCGGTTGGTGACACAATTCCAGCTGATTTGGCTCAGCAGCATGTGATTCAAGCATGTTGGGTAGATGACTTGGTCATTTTGTTAGCGGCTGTTACCCCAGACAGTCTGTTGCAAAGTACTGTGCAGGCCATTTCCATCACCCAGGATCTTGCTGCATCATATGGACTCCGTCTCAATTATGGGAAAGACAAAACAGCTGTCTTGTTTCAATTCCGAGGCCCCACAGCTAAGGCTACATGGCACGGATTGTTGCAAACCAATCCAGACAAACCCCAGCTGAAATTTGCGTGTCAATCCGTTGATCATCCTTTGTACATTGACATTGTCCCCGACTATGTTTACTTGGGAGTGCTGATCGACCAACAGGGACATCCTTCATGTGAGATACGCAGACGATTTCTGAGCCTTCAAGCAACTCAGAAGTTGCTCAACAAAGGGGTCTTCCGTTCACATAAGCTTCCATATGCTACCAAGAAGTTGCTGTTTCAATCGCTGACCTTGGGCAGATTGTTGTTCAGTTCTGGTGCATGGCAACCACTTCATGCCACAACTGCGCAATTTTGGGACAGTCAATTGGTCAATTTGTTTCGGAAACTTGCTCCCACCAAGAAACCGGCTCCAGGCGTCACCAAACTCGATTTAGTAGCAGATTGCGACATCCAGCATCCTCACATGCTCCTTGCTTTGAGGCGTTGGCAGCTCTTTGATCGCATCATGCTGACAGAGCTAGTAGAGCTATTTGCTGTACTGCAAGAACAAGCACCGGATGCTGGCTGGCTAGGGCAGGTGACCGATGACTTGTCTCGTGCCTTTTCCATTAGCCCGCATTCTGACATTGAATCGATGGTTTCCCATAGAGATTTTGCAGCTCTTGCCAAGTTTTGCTTGCACAACCCCAAGACACTCACGCAGTATGGCAAACGTGTATGCAAAACGTACTCCATGTACCAAAAGATTTGGAGAGCATTTCGATCTTTTCAACATGACATAGCTGCAGATCTGTTATCTCTTGGAGCTGAATACTATGTGGCCCCTGTTCCTACCAGACAATCTGGGCTGTTTCAATGTGAATGGTGTTCAGCACGCTTTGACACTTTTGCCGCCTTATGCAGTCATGTTGGCAAACAGCACCGCATTGTCAATGTTGTCCACCGGTACTGTCGCAGCAATGTGTGTAAGGCTTGTCTTAAGTGCTACAATGACAGGGATAGAGTCATTCATCACCTTAAGTATTTCCGCACAGGATGTCTTCTCAAATTGATCATGACAGAACCACCTATGAGTGATGAGGACCTAGAGCTCACTCTGACAGAAGCGGCTGGCACTCACCAAACACAGAAGCGCAGACAACGTAAAGAGAATCATGCGTTCCCGGTTACTAGAGTCGCTGGGCCTTTGCGCCCCTGGCCCTGGGAACGCACACTGAAGCCATCTCCTCACGTAGCTTCCACAGACCACCATCGTACTCTGCCTGATGAAACGAAGATGCAGTGGTTTAGTGCAATTCTCACCAGTATCAACTCCCTAGACATTGATCAGGTTTTGCAGGCCCTGGAGCAGTATCCTTTTTCTCCGGTTTGGATGTGTGAAATCAGGGATTGGTTTCTTGCCCTTCATAGTCCATCGGATGACACATGTGATGCAGAACGGTACTTAGCATTGCAAGAGGCGCTGCTGTTATGGCAGCATGATGCTCATCCAGAAGCATCTCTCCCAGACATGCATGTCCCGCATTCCATAGCTGTCATTACCTTGCGACAGGTTCGATATCATTCAGATGTCACATCCCAGCCTAAAGGATCCCACATGCTGCGCAGAACTCAGCTCCTTGATCAGTCATGGGCAGAATATAATGTGGTCGAGCAGATTCGTGTCCAACTTGCTTGTGAGCATGCTAAGCACTACAAGTTTCCTAGCATTCATCATGTGCGCATGGATCACGCCCCCATCTTTCTCTATATATTTTCCGGCCGTAGACGGCATGGAGATTATCAGAGTCACATGGAAGATCTTATGGCACAGAGATCGCAACATGGACACGTTCTCCTCATCGATTTAGCACTATCAGATCGTCACAATGTGTATAATCCTCAGCTTTTTCATACCCTAGTCTCCTGGATGCGAGGGGGTTTGGTCGGAGCCATTCTTTTGGCCCCCCCTTGTGAGACATGGTCTCAAGCCAGATGGAATCCATGTGAAGGGTTTGATGGTCCGCGCCCTCTGAGGACAGCCGATGACCCTATGTGCATGCCCCAACGCACTACAGCTGAGCTGCAACAACTGGAAGTTAGCAATTATTTGCTGTTCGTTGCCTTGAGGCTATTCACATGGGCAGTGTTTACTGGCACCCCTGGCGTTTTGGAACACCCACAGCAGCCACGCAATGCGATGTATGCGAGCATCTGGGCTTTACCGTGGGTACAACGGTTGAGGACAAACCACCTTGCACGACGTCACTTGATCTGGCAGGCGGAATATGGTGCAGTGTCACCAAAACCCACTCACTTTTTGGAATGTCATATTGATGGATTCACTGATATCCTCAAGCAGTACAAGATTCGAGTGGACTGGGCCCACCTACAAACACTTGCTGGCAAGGATGACGCAGGACGATTCAAGACTGCGCAAGCCAAAGAATATCCAAGTCTTTTGAACAAAGGCTTGGCGACAGCTCATCTGGTAGCAGCAGACCGTAGAGTTCGACGCCATATGGACCCAACAGAACGTGCTTCTATGCAGACGCAATTCGACTGGTTGTATGCTGGTGATTGCCAATTTAACCAGCAGACTATCCAGCCAGATTATCATGGACACCTGTATAGCCTGGATTGAGTTTCACTAAAAGTGTCAGTCTCAAGGTTCAATTTAGAGACATAATTGCAAGATCAACTGACACTTTTGCATGCTAGAATTTACCCAACCCCGCGGGCAAAGCCCTCAGATGGATGCAAATGCAAAAAAAAAAATAGGGATAAGGCTGTACCATGACTATATCGAGATATTCACCTGCTGTTTATATATCTATATTCTATTGTGAACCATGTCATTACATCATTCACCAAGAAGTTCATCATATCTGATATCTCATACCATCACACAATCATAACTATCAGTAACTATCAACTAGCGCACCATCAACCAGCTTATGAACCAACTATATCATTCTTCATCGGCTCGTGAAACAATTCTTGACCAGCTTCTGAACCATCATTAAGCATCATCAAGCAGCTTCTGAGGCACCCGGCAACAACCCTTGCGTCAAGGACCAATCATCTTAACTTAGATTTTAGCAACCATCATCCAATTTTGCCACCAATCGCGTCCATCAACAGCCAGGTCAACCGGCTCATCATCAACCATCTCCAACCATGGCAAGCGACCACAAAAATAACCAACTAACAACCAATCTCAACCACTAACAAACAACCACCTTTGACCAACCAGTATTAATCACATTTAACCACTAGCGGTTGCCCAACAATTACAACCAGTATTGACCACACTAAATTCTCTACAACCAATCTTGACCCAAGATGTCAAGCAGTATTGACCACCATTCCCACCATTCCTAACCCATCGTTCATTCCTTATCAATGACCAGCTTCG
>VSDK01014467.1:43718-69865 GCA_009767595.1 Symbiodinium kawagutii | reverse complement strand
GGCCGAAGTGCCCTCAAGTTTTGGACGAAAGCAGGAGACCACCCAACCCAAGGTCAGTTTCGTGGTGATCCAACTGATGGATAAATCAACATCCAAGCAATAGACCTTGGGCGCTCTTGGGGCAAGGGGCAGCAGGTTGAACCCAGAGTCACCCTGTGCCATGATGCCAATGATCAAAAGATCTATATCTCTGCGGGCTCAACTGATAGCCTCGCCCAAGCGAGACTTGCGGAAGCAACAGTTCTCCTTCCAGCTTATCGCGCTTCCCTCCCCCTCCTCAAAGATATCCCACAGTTTCGCAGGGCTCGGAATCAGCCCGAACTTGGTGGTGAGATTCATTTGTGGATGAGAAACCTAAACAAGCAAGTGCATAGCCAGTGTCCTTTGCTCCCGGTGAGTCATGTACCCCAAAGATCTGCTTCCTCACCGTTTGAGCCATCAATCAGGAATCGCTATTTCAATGATGCTTCCCCTTGGATTCATGCACCTCTTTCCTATAGGGAATAAACAATCTACCAACAACATGCAGCAAGTGAAACCATCCAACATATCATTGGGATCAGCCGCGTTAAGTTTCATTCTGTGGATTTTTGACCAACTTTTCTATAAGGCTGTGGGTCAAAACCCTGTACCCCTGGTTCCCCATCATTAACCATTGTTTTCCCTGTTATTGTTGGGTATTACCACCCGTTATCGGTTGGTTAATATTGACCCATAGCCATAACTCGCTACATTTCCCACGGACCCCCGGGCCTGAAGATGCACTTCGTCTCCGGCGGGCAGCGCTTCATCAACTCATCCAGGACTCGATCCAAGTCGTTGGCCGCATCTGGCTGCCGTGGTGCCATGGGTCCCAAACGTGTCATGGTGGCTACGTGTCCAGGGTGCCATGGGTTCCAAACTTGCCATGGTAGCTCATCTGGGTTGATTTGTGATGAAAAATGTGGAAAAATCATATGTTCTCTGCTTGATATGACGATGATTGAAGGAAACAAGACCTATCTAGGCGTGTCAAATGCAGCGCTGTGACATGGTGGGTTAACCTCTGCTTGAATCAACTCATGAAAGATGATCAACACATATCCTGAGACCTGAACTAACAACTCGTGGGATGGCCATATCCCAACATCAATGGCAGTAAGATCTGCCTGGGCCTCCGGAGCTTGCCAGAAAGGTTTGGGACAAATGCGCCAGGAAATATCCTCGGTGAGCACCTTCCATGCCAAGCAGATTAGGAACATCAGTTGATATCGCTTGTCTCCAGCTGAATCTCTGGCACTGTTGACTTCGACCATGATGACTTCCAAAGCAATGGCACTTTTGGTAATCGCTGGCTGATTTCTAATGAGAAATCCTCCCACTGGGTCAACGATCAAGCTGAGAGAGCTGGTCTTTCGTGTGGTCACGAACAGCTATGATAGTGGTGCTCAATCATCACAACAATGGTGGTCCATGAGCATCATCATTATAATAATAGTGGTTGACTCCGAACGTTACATGAGGTTACAAAGCATTCAATCATATAGTGATGGTGGCCGGCGTAGCATCAAGGCACAAGAAAATGTAATTAGTAATCACGCCCAGGTTCCATGAGGACACACACCACTGCTGTAGTCCAATTGCAGCACCTGACAGGGGAGGGCAAATGTTCCAATGGACATCCGGCCGATTGCCAGTAGATTGTGGTGCTCCAAACTCGATTTGATGAGGGAATGCTCCCGTATCTGCGTTCATCCATTGCAATTTGTTAGTACACGTTGATAAGTTATTTCAGTTCCAAACAAGGACAAGGTAGTGTGCTTGGGGTTGGCCTTTAGAAGTGTGCTGTCCCAACCATGAGCAGAAATATAGGCGTTGCGTTTTTATCAAAATGCATTGAAGCTGTTTCCCACAGATGCAAATTTCACAACGGTAAGAAGTAAATGGAGGGTGGCTACCACAAGCCGGGTTCCGCACGGCAAACAACCTCTTTGATTCTGCATCCACAGAAAATTCACAACTTGTGGCTATCCACATCCATAGATGTCCAACAAAATCACTGTACACTCTACATTGATACATACATCAATAAGCAAAGAATCATATAGATGGAGAAATAGATAGATATAAAGATAGGTAGATATAAAGATAGGTAGATAGATAGATAGGTAGATAGCTAGGTAGGTGGGTAGGTAGATAGATACGCAGGTAGGTATGTAGAAGAGAATAAAATCAAACCGAATAGAGTAGAATACACTAAAACAGACTAGACTAGAACAGAACAGATTAGGCTAGCATAGAATAGAATAGACAAATAGATAAATAGAACTGGAAATGGTTTGATGGATAAATAAATGGATAGATAGATAAATAGACAGATATATGGATACATAGATAGACAAACAAACAAATGGATGATATGTATGTATATAGATATATGTGTTAATGCAAAACAAATCTTTATATATATAATATATATATACACTTGTAAATATCGACCGAAATCTCCTGATCATTGGCTCTGAGCCTCGCATGGTTTCACCTCCACGTGGCACGCCTGCACCACATTCTGCAGGGCCGGCGTCAGGGCATCGGGTGGCACCACGCAGAGACTGACCCCGTCTTCGCCCAGGGGCGGCCGTGTGAACAGCACCGTCATGCGACGACACCGGGGCCCGGGACGCGTTGCGTCCACCTCCGCCTGGTCAGAGTCTTCCAAGGTGGGACAGGTTGACTTTGGAGGTTATGGATGACATGTACAACACAAACATGGATCCACAACTTGGATGGTGAAGTATAGCAACAACCAATAGAAAATCATATCAATAGCTGTTAGATATCGATATATCGTTTGTACCCTCGGCTATCCCACAATTGCATTTTTAGGAAACTACGAATTGTTGGGGTACCCCTGTCTATGAGCAACGCCTCATGAGGCTACATCAGGTGGAACCAACCATGCTGGTGTAGCATGTGGCACATGCAGGGCAATTCTTGCTCCACATGATGAGTTGGTACTTTTCTACAATTGATTATGAAACATTTGTAGTGGTTGATAACTATTGGCAATTGGTACTTTAACCCTATTGCCTGAGTATATGAAAACTCCAGTGGTTGATACTTAGCCTATTTTATGATTAATGAACTGCATCAACACGTTCACCCTACTATCAATCCATGAACCCCATTCTTAACTATTTTTTAAACTATTGACGCTACTTCTGTTATTGAACCAGTGGTTTCTTGTCAACCACTAATCATTAAGATGCTCAGTAACACTTATGACTAATAACAAGAATAAAAAATAACAACAACAAACTAAAAATAGTTTTGACTCTACTATTAATAACTACCTCTTATTATTATTAACTACCTCTTATAAATAACTCCCTCTTGTTAACATTTGTTAACTACCTCTTATAATAACTAGCCGCTGCGGCGCGTGCCTCGGCTTCCAAGAACTCCCCGCAGCCTGCCACCACACCTGAACCCAAGGTTGCCACCGTTTGGGCCGGCGCGTGCCGCTTTGAAAGATGGTCAATAAGAAAGGATGATAAGCTGAAGGGATATGTAGAGGATTCAGTTGATGCTTCCTGAAGGGATTCGGTCAATATGACGAAGTTATTCAGTGAATGATTCCTTAAGGGAATAGTAGACTTTTACTATGGCCAGAAAATTATTGAAAATATTTCAGAATAGTTAGCGTCAAACTAGTAAGTAGATTGCTAGCCTTGTATAATTACCCTAGATACCCAGTATATAAAATATTCCACAACTACAATGGCATAATCGGGTTATTTCCCGTGCGGGGCCATTTTTGGAAAAACGAGGCTTTGAAATGGAGCTATTGATATGTAAGGACTCCCTGCAAATATGCCAAATGATCAGTCTTTGGCATTGGAAGCATGAGATCCTGAGGTGTACGTACAAGTGACAACAAAGAACCATATCAACGGACACTGAGACAAGTGTAACGACATCACCATCTTCACCAAATTTATCACCGTCAATGGTTGACATCATGACATGCATGACAATGATGATATACATACATACATAAATGTATATATATATATATATGTATGTATATACATATGTAAAGATAGAACATGATGGTTGCCAATTATCATCATCATCATCATTATCATCATCATCATCACCATCGCCATCGTCATCGTCATCCTCATCCTCATCCTCATCATCATCATCATCATCATCATCATCATCATCATCGTCATCGTCATCGTCATCATCATCATCATCATCATCATCATCATCATCATCATCATCATCATCATCATCCACATATTGATCAGAAACAACAAAGGCAACAGCAGCAACAGCAGCAACAACAACAAACACAGAGAATGATCAACCAATGATCCAACCATCCAACCGAATCAAATGCAACCAACTGAAGGTGACCCAAGTAGGGACACCAAGAGAAGACAAACAACACAAGAGTGGTTCACGGAAACATCTCCGTTGGCAACAGTTGGAAAACCTTGTTTTAACCAACAATTATAGGGGTTTCCCAGGCCGATTTTCCATCTCTGGAACGGTGGCCTTGGGCCGCGATGAGCTCTCCGCGATGTGTGCGCACACCGCAGAGCCGCCCGTCCTCGCTGCCAGGGCAATGGGTACACCTGAAATCGCAATGAACATGTTGTTGTGTGAAAACGGTTGCCATTGAAATTACTAATACAGTAGTTGGAGCTCCCATCACAACCAACCCGCAAAAGTCATGCAGTTTTGAAAAAGAAAGTGAATCATTGATCTGGTGTATAAACTGGGAACCCGCAGCCATCCAAAAAGTCCAGAAAAGACTCTTTCTCCGAAAGCCATCCCAAATGGATAGGAATGGTTGATAATGGATATCGGGGAATTAGGCATAAGAATGATCAGTGGTGGTTAGTGGTGAATGCTAGCTGCTAGTGGTGGTTAGGTGGTGAATGCTACTATACTATTAAGGTTTCATGGCGATCTCACCTCCGTTGTTGGATGTGAAAGTTTGATCCCCTGCGCCGGGATTAGTGCGAAGCCAAGAGTTATCCTGACCTACGCAGAAAAATGACCATGGCGATGATATGTGATGATGGCTTTCTTACCAAACCCACTCTTTGCTCAATACTTTTGATTTGGAATACTAAGACCCCAAAAAAGGTTCAAAAACTAGCCAAGCAAATGGTTCCAAGCCATCGTTCTTGTCATGCCAGGCCCAATGATGCTCTCTCCACTCCCAGCCATGCCACATGTCCCCTGGGACCTGCGCCACCAGGTGCGTGGCATGAGTGCGCAAGGCATAGATCCCACGATGGACTGCACAAAGCCGCGTGAAACCTTGCGCCACCTGAAAGACACGGAAGAGGCTTGGATATACCTCCACACAAATAGAATTTGAAATGTCAACTCCATTTGTTTGACAAATACCAGTTGACATCATATTAATGTCAAATAGAATATACCAGTTGACATGTAGATATACTCATGCATATATTTGATGTCAACTGGCGTATATGATATCTGCCAGTATATCTTTATGGAATGAGTTATTGTAGGAATATTGGAAGAACATGTGATTATATTCTAGATACACACTACAACTGAATTCATGTTGAGAAATCGCTGAAGGTGTTGGTCCTCCAACGATACCTTCATGAAAATCTTAGCAACTTCCGAAACTCCAGCCGCAAGTTGGGCATCAGCTTCAGGAAGGTACCATCGCTGCCCCCGCAGGGTTTGTACAGTGATGCATGGCT
This sequence comes from Symbiodinium kawagutii, assembly GCA_009767595.1. Classification (NCBI taxonomy): domain Eukaryota; class Dinophyceae; order Suessiales; family Symbiodiniaceae; genus Symbiodinium; species Symbiodinium kawagutii. Next base: position 64,127 of record VSDK01014467.1, on the reverse strand, counting down.
TATTACTTATTGCTATCGCTGATACAAACATACAATATGTATGTAAGTGTTCGTAATTCCAGCGTAGCAAGCATTGCGCGTGGAGCACGTGCAGCTGGTGAGGGGCAGTTTCCTGCAATGGTTTCTGGTCGGGTGGTTCTTTCAGAAAATGAAGCTGAGATTGGTAAAGATCTGAGATTGGTAAAGATCTGAGATTGGTAAAGATCTGAGATTGCTGGGATTGCAGCCTGAGAAATTGTCACTTGTGGTTGGAATCATTCCAGTGAGATCAGCTAGTGGTCGCTCAGGCTCGGAAGCCTGACTATATCCCAACACCTTCATGCCTGCTGTTGTGAAAAGAATGCTTCCATACACGCTGGCAAACGAACCTGGAAGAACCATATGTCAACCATCGCCAGCCATGAACCATACTTTGCCAATTCATTTGCCAGTGTACTCCCTTTATGCCTGTTATGAACAAGCATTATAATTGATGTTGAATAAGCTGGTTGTGATGCCAGTGTTCATGCTTGTTGTTCATGCTTGTTGTTATAAAAACTTTGTCAGCTTCTCGACCAGCTTATTCAACATCAATCAGAATGAATCATCACCAACCACTGCCAAGCGTTCTTAAGCAGAAGTTACTTTCATTGGCTCATTGAAATACGTCATCCAACAAAAACTACGATAAATGCAGGATGACTGACCAACAATAAACACAATTGACTCAATTGACAATTCTTTGCCATTCCAACTACGAACTATCACTATGTACACACATTTATAAACACTATCAGTATCCCTACTCTCCCCATCTCTCCCATTCTCTTGGGTGCGCCCAGCCTCTGCAATGCCGTACCTACCAGCGACCCGGGTCGCTGTTGCTTGAGAGACAAATTAAAACCAGCATGTAGAACTACAACTAACTGCCATAAAGTGGATATCAGCTCTATGAACTAACCAGCTGTTGGCTCGTAGTTATCCACAACTGGCATCATACATTTATTACATCATTTAGAACGCTAATAACCAGCTGCTAGCTCAAGATTCGACTCTGATAGTTTTAGATGACCGACCAGTAGTGTGTTTGTGTCAGTAGCTAGTAGAATGTGCATCACCTATTCGCAGCTACCACTTGATTTCATAAAACAATAGGCTTCTGAGGGTTCATGATCCCCAACCTATGAAACATGTCCGTCATCTATTTGGCAGCCACTAAACTATAAGAAATGAGAACCCCCTGAGTTTTTTAGTAAAGCTAATGATCCATGAAGCATTCATCCCCATTACTTACCCTGAGAATACAAAGGTTGAACAAAGACCTGCTGACATCAAATGAAGTGTACATCACTTGTACAACTGGTGTGGTTATATGTAACTTTGTTAAGTCGCAATATGTATCTAGATATATTCATGTACATATCTATCTATCTATCGATCGATCTATCTACCTATCTATCTATCTATCTATCTATAGATCTATCCAATCTATCTATCTACCTATCTATCTACCTATCTATCTATCTACCTATCTATCTATCTAATCTAATCCAATCCAATCCAATCTACTCTAATCTAATCTAATCTATCCAATCTATATCTAGTCTATGCAGTATCTAACATATCAAATCCATGTAAACAATCTATCTACCTATCTATCATTCTACCTTCCTATCTTTCTATATTTTGTTCTTTCTCTCTCTAGCTATGTATCTGTCTATCTGTCTGTCTGTCTGTCTATCTATCTATGGAACATGTCACCAATCGACCTGATATGAGACTAACAACAGTGGTTCATGTTGGGGGTTCCAACTCATGGTACAGTACATTCATAATGTGGAGAGTTCAAAGCGGGGCTGTGTCGTTGCTCAAAAGGGATGCTTTTTGGGTGGTAGTCTTAAGGCATGATTGACTCATATTGACTCCAGGTAATAAAGATTGGTGTTCTCTCATTGCTGATTAATTTCCAACACATGAAATTTCGCAGCATGGCACCTTGTCGTATAGAACCGATGCTGGTGGAAGGTTGCTCCAAAACATCATCAAGCTCTCATGCCCTCAACAATGGGCCAAAATATGTCAAAATCCTGGCTCAGGGTTTCAAAAGAATGGCCAACAGTCACAAACAAAAGATCTGCGTCAAACTGTAACAACTCCAAGAACAAATTGAAAAATATTGAGCATTTTAATAATGGAATAGATAGGATAGCATTAATCTTCCAGGGGGACCCATGTGTCCAATACAATTCGTAGCTTGAAACCCCCATGTCTCAGCAAGACACATGGGATACAGCAAGGGCATGCTGGTGCCGCGACCATAGAGCCCCAGCGAAGAGATGAAAGACCCCAAACGTTCCAAGGCCAATTTACCTTGGAAGTTGCATGGCTGAAAGGCCATCTGGTCCTGTTTCCCCTAGGGTTGCAAGATGGATCGCTACTAATCGCTACTATCCAAATCCCTTCCTATGATTGGACCCCTACTAATGATCCACATCTAATAGAAGGATTCTCACCACAGGTTGTAGGACCCACCCTACAATCAAGGCTATGCACCACCAGTATAACTACCAGTTATCGTAGATGTGAACTATAGTGAGGAAGGTGTATAGAGCAACTTATCACTGGAGGGGGCAGCACATTGGGTCCCGGCTAAAGCCAAAACAATAGGTCCATCGAGCATGCTGTGGCCGGACGAATTGTGGATTCTGCGGCAAAAACAGGAGAACAGGAATGAAACTGCAATGTATGATTGGTAACTTGGGGTTCGTATACTTTTTTGCGGAATATAAGAACAAACATGATCAATGATAAACATTGTTTTGGGGACACCACAACTTCAGAAAACAAGCACACATATCATCAATTATCCAAAACAGCTACTTCCCATCCCAGGCTGCGTGGAGATTTCTCCAATGGGTGATCCAAGTTGCCCCCGACAAACCTGGTTCACCTTGGAGAGTACGCCTGCTTCCCATATAGGCATGACAGGAAATGGATAACCTGTTCTCCATCAAGTCAGGACTTCTTGAAATAATCTCGGCACCATCATCGCCGAACTATTGGTCGATCCTGTTTCAAAGTCATTGGTAACCGCCGTTGTATGCTGCGGCGTACAATGGTTGACTGTGCTTGAAACCTGGAAGTGGCCACTTGACTAGTGCACCCCAGACTTTACCTGCCAAAGGAGTCATAATTTCATAGTGCGTCAATTTTTTTTCAAACCAGCAGCAACAACAACAACAACAACAACAACAGCAACAACAACAACAACAATTCCAATCCCCAGCCGCAGGCCAGTGTTGAAGGACCAAGGAGCAACTGAGCTGCGGAAAGGCTTCGCTGGGTGACCAGTCCCACAAACAAATGGAGTAGGTGATGAAATCCTGGGTCGCCGCGACAGGCTGCTGTCAGTGATATTTCATCGGGACCCAAGGAATAAAACAAGGGATCTCCAACAAACGAAACCATCAAAGGCTTCCTGTGTATATGAGCAAAAACAAATCGTGAACATAATGATAGTTGATCATACTATGTTGTAGTATGCATATACGCTGATGAAAACTGATAACCAAGTTCTGATAGACTTAGTCTTTATTCAGGCTGGTAGAAGCACAGATTGTCATTGTGTTCCCATCCAAGCAGTCAAAAGGGTGCTATCTCGTTGGAAGGGTGCTTGCTTGGCTAGTCAATTGATGTCGATTTGATGTGGATTGATTGCTTTGTATCTTGGCGGCTCCCTTGCTTGGTTGGTTGAATATATGGTTGGTCCGTCAGCGGGCCTATCGGTTGACTTATGTAACTACAATTGGGATGGAATACCCGGCAACGCACTGGGAGATGGGAATGATGATGATGATTATTATTATTGTACCTGTATCAATGGCGGGGAAAGACAAATCAAATGGATGTGTAGCTGCACTCAATGAAAAAAGAGCTGTCAAGACACTTCCGAGGACGACAGGCTGTGAATGGCTCTTGATTTTCACCAAAAAAAATCAAACACCAAAAAAAATGATTCACAAAGGCACACTGTGAAACAACATGGCTTGGAATGCTTGTGATAAACTTCTTATGAAGAGCCTTGCATGAACAAACTACAAACTGTTGCTGCCTTGCAATTCCCAAGACACAAATGGAATTCCAGTGACCAAAGGGGTGCTTCGTCTATGAGGAGGGCAATTACAACCAAATCACTGGCTGATCAGTGCACATGCTTGGTTGATTAAGGGTTCCTCCATATATCTACAAGGCTTATAGTCGGATACAGCCTGCTTTTGCGTATAATTTGATATACACATGAACTACAGTCAATTTACATGTGCATGGTTCTGTACCTATGGTTATATCATGTGCAGCAATACTGATAAACATCATACACACGAATCCCTCCTCAAGTCGGTTTCTCGAAGTCTTCTATGACACCTTTGACATCAGACTTTTCAATAAAAGGGGCAGAAGCCAGCTACGCAGGTGACCTCCCGGGGAAATCCCCATCAACACTTTTGGCTCCCAGTGTCTTGCAGTCTCTCCGACAAGTTCCTCAGTTTCTGATCCATGGGAGCACTTAACCACCGAGAATTGGTCCGGTGAACGTCTTGCAGGCTTTCTCTATGTGACCAGTGCTGCTATTGCTACGCCTTTACAGCGGCCTGAGAACAGCTACGAAATCTCAACCAACGCAGATTCATCCGTGAAAGTGCATTCTTAGGCTTGCGCTTCCAGCCAACATACTCTGAGTGATGTTTGAAGAACATTTATTATGATTTTGACCATGGTGCTGGCCATCTGACTTCTGAATTCGGAAGGTTTCATATTGCAAACACCGAGAATTTTGCAGCTTAGTAGCCAGTCTACAGTCTGACACGAAAACATTTGGTTGCTTCGTAGTTTGAACATCCCTGAAGGTCGACAAGACATGAAATCTTTGATGTAATTAGGAAACAAAAATCAACAAACCATTAGCAGGAAACCCATTCCTGGGAAATCCTCGCATGAACACCTGCCTTTCTTTTCCGTTATGCACAGCGGCCACCGCTTGAAACAAGCCACTGCTTCTGCAAGAACTCCCGCCAAGGAGCATCCAAGTCCTTAGGTGCGACAAAGCAGCCTGTTGCAAAGCTTCGGGATGTCATAGCGACGGTCAAGCTAAGACAAATGCAGGTGCAGCTAATTCATCAACAAAGGATAACGATGGTAATGAATATATGGTATATCTGAGAATCAAGCATCTCCCTTGACTCTATTAGCAACTACTGTAATCGATCAACCATCTATCATCTACACAAGATGGAAACTAACCTATCAAGCAAAGATTGCTCCTTTGACAGAATTCCTGCAGGATGGCAGCTGCATAGTGACTGCAAAGTCTCCATCTACTGGAGGCTGAATACTTGATGCAAACTTTGTTACGGACCAGTTGCAAGGGAGCCAATGTTGAAATCACCAGTCATCGTGTGCGTGCATGTGTTTGTGCGCATGTTTGTGTGTTTGTGCCGACAATCCAAGCCATTTGGCCTCACCACCAGTGTTTGGAACCCAATGATGTGCAATTGTCCAAATTACATGCCGGCAATGGACCCATGTATCCGTCCGTTCTGTGTATTCACTGCGTGCAAAGTGGAAGTCCAGTCAAAGATAGCAGATAGCAGTATTCAAGTGTGTGTGTGTGTGCATGCCTATGTCCAAGCATGGGCATGAAACGTCTCGATATTTGGAGTGTCTGATTGCCTGGGTAATTATGCTTTGGACATCGGATCACCAAGAAAATGTTAGTCTTACAAGGATTTTGACTGGTTGCGCTGGTACAGTAGGGCCTAAGCCGAGTCAACGGTGTCACTCATGGGTGTGACATTGCATACATCTGTCAACTCGCTCCCGTCTGTTCCCCGAGGATCCTTGCTTCTTATGAACACACATCTACTGGAACAAATGTCTGAGGGAGAAAAGGTGTATGCATATCCTTATGAATAAAAACACATGTACACTTCTCTCACAGAGAGACTTGGAGTGATGGTGCTGGAGAGAGAGAGAGAGAGAGAGAGAAAAAAAAACAAGTATAATTAGAGACACATATAAAACATGTACACTGTACATATCTATAAATAGACTCTCAGAAATGTCCAACAGCAGAAACTGTTTCCAAATCATGTTTCCTATCTTCAGCAAGGCTTGTGCCCACCGGGCTCCCATGCACCAAAGTTCTAGGCCCAGTGAGCTCGTCTCACCGGTGCCCTTGACTTTTGTGGCGTTGTCCACTCCCAGCTGCGCCGCTGACTGAAACGCCAGGCTCGAAACGTAGGGCCTTAGCGTCACCATCTGGGAGTTCCGGCCACGCTACAAACGAACTCTCCAGACATGGCCGGCATCATGTGGAACTATACCATGGTATGGCCATATTTTTTTTACGCGTTGGTGAGGTCATTTGAGCAAGTGCTGAGACTACCAATCCAGAAGGGGTACCAATGAAAATACTGATCATCATTTTTGAACCAGGAACGGTCCAGAGATGGCAGTCGTAGGTGCACAGGATTTGATTGAAATCACAAATCCATGAAATCAACAAAAACAAGTTCTTGAACATTGTTCTGTTGTGCTCTTCTAGTGGTGAGCAGCTCAGAAAGATATTGACTGTTAATTAAAATTGATGTCACTCAAACGACCTGCCCACTTCAAGTTTTCAATGGTCTCTCCTCTGGAAAATGTCCGGGCGACTGTGATCCCATAGCAGTATCACTCTGACCTGTCTCTACAAACAAAAATATATGACATACATGTTCTTTGTCTTTGTCTGTTATGTACATGAGCACGTAAATTTTGCCAAAGACAGAGTTAACAGCAACAGAAGCAATAAGTCAAAGCAAAGCATAGCAAAGCAAAACAACAGAAACAAAAACTCCAAAGTCACATGTTTTTTTTTGGCGTATTCTATCTTGGAAGAGGCACTGGATCGAGGTAATGAAGCGCATCAACATCCTCCAGCGGTGCACAATGTGACCACCATCTGGGGGTTGGGACCTTGTGGGGGTACCCTTTGTGAGCTTCTAAAAATCCGTTTTTGTTTTTACTTAGATATGAATAAGTGGAGAGCAAGAAAAAATTGGATGTGTTTCAAAGAAATCGAAGTCTAAGCCTTAATCCGTCCATAAAACTGAGAATTGATAAGCTTTGCAGAAGCAAAGTAACTAATAGAAAATACGTATAGCCTAAATACAAATTACCGAACCATAATAAAGGAGCCAATTAATAAGAAACGAGTTAAGACTAATAATAAAACATATTTCCCAAAATCCAGGGATCCAAAGGGGTTGCTTAACTGGGGGGGGGGTTTGGACTGGAACTAACTTATTAGAGGAGAAATTAGCACCTAATTAACTTCAGTAAGGACCAGGGTCTGGGGATGAGGATGGGGTTGACTAATTGGGGGGTTGTTAATCCTGACTATGCATTATCAACCATCTGTTCATCTGCAACCAATATCTTGCTAACAAATCACATTTTGGGGTTGCCTTATAGGCTCCCTCCTTCATGAACAACTCCATACATACCTGCAGATAAGGTAAATTTGCAAACCAGGAGAGCGCAATTCATAAGAAAACTATCGGAAACCCTTGTATCCATACTTCTACTCTTATCCGCACATGTGTTCTCGGTTTTTGGCTCATGGGTATCTTCGCGAGTCAGTTGTCTCAATCCTGATCTGGTGAATCAGGAGTAAATGCTTATACCCAGGATATGAACTTTTTGGAGCATATCTTCACATCATTTTTTCTCAAGCTGCAGCTGCAGCTGCGATGCTCTAATAATACAGAGAGTTGCTTGAGTGGTTGTCCACTAGTAGTTGCTAGAGTTGATATGCACCAGTTGAACATCCCAATGATCCTGCAACCCACATTGCATATCTTTGGATCCATAGCCGTACTAATACAACCAATAACAACAGATAGTGTTTGTAGACTATTCCTGGTTGCATTAGCAAATTCAGGTACGCTATGCATGGAGTATTATAAATAGTGTTGGTCATATAGGTGTTTCTCAAAATAGGGGTGCCCCCAAATCATCCTTTATAAACCATTTGTAGTAGTAAACCAACCATTTTTAGGGGGTCCCCTACTTTGAGAAACCACCATATTCCCACGGTTCTTGGTACTCTTTCCTGGTTGTTGGCCACCCCAGAAAACGACAAACAGCTAGCTGTAGCTCGGCCTCTTCTCGGCTTTGCTGAGATGAGCGTCTTGGAAAATCTCGCCTCACTGATGGCGCCATCCATGGTTGACCAGCCAGCTGCCGACTTGTGTGCTTCACTATGCGCCTGACTTCTTGGATCTTGTTGGTGGATGAGTTGGTTGATTCTTGTTGGTGGATGAGTTGGTTGATTCTTGTTGGTGGATGAGCTGGTGGATGAGTTGATGAGTTGGTTGATGAGTTGTTACTTAACCTGTTCTTCTTTGCTTCCCTATGCCTTTGTTTGTTGGTTAATGCGTGATCAAAAATCATTGGAAGACACATGTTCTTTCCACAAGCGGGGACACTGACCGGTTGGCCACTTGGAGCTCATCGTCCCAAATGAGCCAGGTGGCTCTCAAAAAATGAGCCAGTTAAGGTGTATGCGGTTAAATGCGTTGTCTAACAAATGCCAGTCTGGCAAGCACCTTTTCCGAAAAAATGAGCCAGTTGGTTCTCTGGCCAGTTGGTTTGTCCAGAACCCCACTCCCCAAAAAAGTGGCTGAGAGGTTCACCATGTATGCAAAAGCGGCAAAAAACTAGGGATCTAGCCTTCATGTTATTTCACGTTCAAAGACCGTCCTTCCCTGCAGGGCACACTGTTCAGGTGAAAGGTCAGATGTCTTTGCCACGGGGAAAGCGACAGCAGAACCAGGCACTTGACACATGCTCCAAGATCTACCATCCGTCGAAATTCAGCCGGTACAATTGTTATAGCTTAGATTGAGCCAGCATCAGTGGTTACCAAGGATGGAATCTCCGGTGAACACGACCTAGGCATACCAATATGTAAGGGATTCTGGACTATACCCATCCAGCACCTCCGGAAAATCTTGCCTACCAAATTGGTTGGCATTTGCAGAATTGCCACTGGTCAATTTCAGACTTTGACGTGGAAATGTTCTGTATGCGTCTGTATTTATTGTGTTTGTACTATCATTTTCGGGTGCGCCCAAAGTCCTCTACAAGTCCTACTCTACGTTTGTTGCAACGTCCAATGTTTGGTGGTACAAGGGACCCCTCACGTGTGGACGCAACGGGACGGTCGTCGCCAGGTTGCTCTTGGTCAATGGCACCGAGACGAGCCCCTCAGATGTCAAGACGCGACAGCATTTCAGGCCCTGAAATTCCAGGTACCTGCAGAGCAAACTTCTGGGGCGGACAGGAGCACCACCACCACCAGCACCACCAACAGCAACAGCAGCAGCAACACCAAACAATAATTTATGTATATAAATATCAATATATATATATATACTCATTATCTCACATATATTTGGTTATCAAAAACATTATAATGAGATAGCATGAAGATACTGTCAGTACATATTAATAAATAGATAAATCATAATAGATCAATGTGAATAATAATAATAGTACACATCAAATACATTCACATACCAACAAATCATGACGGACATGAAGAAACACATAAAAGTTATACAAAAACGACAACAGCAGCAACAACCAACACCAGCAACCCATACTTGCACCAAATGAATTGATTGATAATAATTGATAGCAATTGATAATGATTGACACTGATATATAATGTTTCGTAATCTTTGATACTGGTTGGTAATGGTTCATTGTGGTTGATACCGGTTGATCATGGTTGGATAAGCGGCATGATTTGTGACGTACTGATGGATTGGAAATTGCCTTCACGTGAATCTGTTGCACGGGGCCCAAGCAGGTTGAAGATTTGCACTCGAATAAACGGACCCAAACCCCGCACACAGCACTGCGGTCTAAAAATCTAACAAGTGCAGCCCCATGGGTGCTCACAGCAACATGGATGGTCAATGTCTAGTAACCACCTCCGCTTAAAAAAACTTCCCCAAGTTCGCCATGCAGGTCATAGAAATCCAGGTTTCATTGGTGTACCCACTAACATCTAACCATCTCAACATCTCAACGGTTTGGGAAGGGGAACACCATCGGAACCACGGCTTCCCCCAGTTGAACCGGGCCCCCTTGGATCACGGGGCGGCCTGGCCACCCCAGACTCGATGAGGACATCCACGTGCTCCGAACGGCCATAGAGAAGCCGTGGGACCAAGTCGATACCTTGGCAGGGCCGGGGCCGTGGTGGATGGCGATGTGTCTGCTATGGCTGGAGGCTGATGGTATGGTGGCATGGTATACTTCTTGTATGGTCACTATATGTCACCATGGTAGACTTTAGCTTGGTTTTGTTGACTTGATTTGAGTGCATTGCTTGTCGTAAGTGTTGTGGTGAAGTGCTAATGCTGAACATCCAATTCAGATCATCACAGACTGTGGGCATTTGCCGATTTGGAATATTTCCAGAAGACCTGAAACACATTTGTTTACACGTTGTTGTTGCCGTTTATTCTTGAGACTGAATTCTGCAGAGCACCATGGCCAACAAAAACCAAAGACCCAAACTCAAACTTGAAATTATCAGGTAGCCAATATTGAAGTATTGACAACCCATACATTGAGTTGCTACATCACCAGCTTTCCATGATTTGAGGTTGTCCCCATCAGAGTAATTCTGGTGAAATGCTTATTTGAGTCGCCAGTGTGAGCCGCCAACGAATGGCTGGGCCCATGATGTCCATGATGTCCATGATGATCCATGATGGCTGATCGCTCTCCAGGGTGCTGAAGGCTGTGGGGTTCCTCAGCAGTTCGTTCTTGATCTGTCGAATGCCAGCGATCTGATGAAATGGATCCCATTCCTCAAAACGCACGGCGTTTAAGGGGATGGTCTTCCACTACCAAGGCGGTCAAAATGATGTGCAAGTGACTGGTAAGAGGGATAAGGGATAGGCAACCTACTATAAGCTACATGAAAAACGACAACGGCTGTAACAACCACAGCCACCACAAACCGACTGACCAACTGAACCAAAGGCAAGCAGTGGCCTGGTCCATCAAAGGGGAGTACCAAACTCAAACAACAATAACATATGTGCGGGTTCGTTTGACTGGCAAAAAAGAACGTAGGACCGGTAAGAAACATAAATGGCCTTAGCGATTGGGATGTCACATGATGTCACCACTCGCTGTGTCCTTTAGGCAGGAATAAACTCAATTTGGGGCAGAAAATGGGTGGTTAATGGGACTGAAAGGTTAAAGGTTTATGGTGTAGGATGGGGTCCTATAATTGACTCATTGCATATCCGGATGTAAATAGAGCCGGGAGAGCTGATTGATGATGGATATGACTGACGATGTGACCGTGTCCTAAGCCATGGGGTGCAGACTCGCTGTAGTTGGCTGATCGCATGGTACCCAACTTTGCGCCGGACATATCCATGAAATGTGAAAACAAGTATGTCCTTCTTCCAGTTGGTTCTCGTCACTTGTTGCAAACCAACAGCAGCAACATTGTGTTGGATTGATACACCTAAGTAGTACCCGATACCCATCCCCTGACAGTAGAGAATGGTCTTGCTGACTTTGGTATTAAAGCTCCGTAACTAGTTGCTTCACAAGCAACAGATACAATGGACCATGTTCTGGTACTTCATGCAGAAAATTCAAGATGCTGCAAACATCACCATTACTCAGCAAGTGTTATCCTCTATTGTGTAGGTCAACCAGCAAAACCCATTTCTTGTGTATTCATTTTTCATACCAACCAAACAAAAGGGCTTTAAGTGACACCTCTCAACTCATCCACAATACGCTTGGGAAAGGATGTGCTGCATGAGGCGGCTTGCTGCGAACACATTATGGGACAACGATTGTGAATACAAACAATGCTTGGTTTACGAGTCTGACCACCAACCACAAAACAAAAGCAAACACTTTTCTCCACCTCAAGTGGTACCTCGGGCTCTTTGCTTCCTTAGAGGAAAAATGGTTGCCCATTGATGGCGCTTCAGTTTCCCTCCTACAACTGATCTTTGCTGGGAATTCTGCCGGCAATTGTTGTACAGAACCACACCAGTCATCCCTGGAACCCCAACGAAGTTTGATGGCTAGCTCCACAAAGCATTTGGAGGTCCATATGAGGGTCCTTTCAACAAAGTACACCAATGCATGTGCTCATGACCATCCTCCATTTTATCAGTGGCCATGATTGAAACACTCGCCAAGCTGACTGCGTTAATGCTGAATGCCAAAGGCAAAAAGAAAAAAAAACAAAACAAAACGCCCACACTGGAGGAAGGAAACCCGCGTCAATAGTGTGTTGTTGCAACTAAAGTTCAAAGCGCTGCTGCTCGTAACACCGATCCTTGGCCTTTGACAAGGCGAAAGCTCTTTGGCCTGGGGCAAAAGGTAAACCATTCATTTTTGGGGACAACGCGGTGAACTAACAGCTGAGAATCTGCATTCCTAGCCGTATGTGTGCTTAAAGCTCTGGAGAAGTTCTGGCACAGCAAATGATGGCACCCAAACCAGATTACAGGTACTTGTAGAGAAGGCTCCGTGGATAAGAAATAATGTGTCCGGTCCAGCTCGCTCTGTGACACTTCCTGGGATGCTACTTTGACCGGCGCTTCAGGCTTGGCTTTAGTTTGAAATCGATGGCTGCAAGCATCAATTGGAGAGACACCTTGCAAAGTAAGGGCAAGGAGTAAGAAACCTTGCGCAAATAGCTATTAAAGTCTCAAGCGGCCCTGGGAAAGTGCACAGCTGACCAGGACCACAATTAGCCGACCCTGCTCTTCACTGATGGCACCCGTACGGATTCTTGAAATTGTGGCTGCTGATATATGCTGCTTGTTTACGGTGTAAAAGCACAGAGACAAACACAGACCAATGGCTAAAGTTTGGAACCATATATGTATATATATATATATATATGTGAATTCTAATTGGTCTGCGCTCCCATTGTTGAATCAAGCGTCTGATATTGTTCTTTTTAATGGAGCATACTCTGGGTATCTACATGTTTCTATCAGCAAACCAGGTTCTGAAGGTGTGAACTAGAGCTAACAAACAACAAAGACAAGAACAGCAACATGCTAAGTACTGCCCTCAGTGTTTTCCGAGTTCTTGTCGCAAAGGATGGCCATTTCACTGCTGGAACAGGTTGCGTCGCCCACCCCACCTTCGCTTAATGAAACATCGCTTGCCTGCGGGGCCAGGGCTTAGTAAACCGGACCCCCACGTCTCTCCAACACAAACGATGGTCATCTGAAGGAAAACCAATCAATCATTCTATTGTAGCCAATCCTCTATATATAGACAGTGCCGTGCACTGGATATTTTGTATTTGATGTAAATATAGTTGATTTTTTTCTTTGCATGCATATATACATGTAATTACGTGCATATATACGCATGTTTTTGTTTTGCATGATAGATTAAAAGTGCATACACAGGAGTAAATGTAAGAAAATAAGTAAGCAAATAACTGACTGACTAAATGAAAAAAAATCAAGCGTAAATAAGTAAATTAATAATATATAAATATATAAATGAATAAATTGAGCAATGAAATAAATCAACAATAAAAAGGGAGATAAACGAATTAACAAACAAAACTAGTACTAACGGTAGATATATGTTCATATTTCAATCCACAAGCACCACATATATGATGTCAATATAGACAACTGTTCATAGACATGTGCTAAACAAAAATCGCTTGACATAGACATAGACTCTCTGCCAGCTATATGTATCCTTCTATGGAGGTATCAAACGCTGGCAAACCTGAAGTGGGGAGTATCGATGTTGCCCAAATAGATGGTCCCCCGTGTCAGTTTGACACTTTTACATACACCCTGACATATGTTCATCATGCATGCGCTCCATTACATTCGAGTGCATTGCGTAGCAGCTTGTTCACTGTATATGATTCATTTATTCATTTGTCCTTTTCTCAAATAAATCAAACATACCTGACCATTGTGTTGCATTATAAATTCTGTCACATTGCAGTATATTGCATGACATGAAATGTCAGTACATGCTACTGGTGCCTGCATGCAGGCAAACACAATCATGTATATATATATATATATACAGTACATGCAACTGTGGGCATGCAACCAATCATGAAACTGTATGCCCAAACCAAATGTATCTGCTGGCAAACATGGGCACGCCATAAGAACTGTACATGTTGGACGATTGCTCTGGACTGCTGAAGGACTTGGGGCCTCATCTTTCTCGTCGGCCTTGTTTTTTGGCCCTTCCGCTGCTTTCTCAGAGCACCTTCAACCAGTGGAGAGCGGCTCAAGGCTACGAATACAGCGGCCAGCCAGGCGAGCATCATGGCCCAGCATAGCAAATGACCCAGAACCACACGTGGTACGAATCTGGAAGCAGCTTAATCTGGAACCTGGCCATGGTGATCATAAAGCAAACAGGTTGTTTACACCTTCCTCAACCAACATGAGCCAGGTTGCTAAGCATCAGCGGCGGTTGCTAAGCATCAAACGCACCAACCAAGTTCTTAGCGATGATTGACCATCAGCGATGGGAAGCAAGACATGTTTTCACAACTGGGCTTGTTTATGCATGGTGTGACCCGATCTCCCCTCTGGCTTCACAGTGAACATGTACGATTCTACATGCTTTGGGGATATCTACCGGCGCTTGCACTCCTGATTACCAATGTGGTTGGTCATTGTTGGTTGTCATCCACTGCTATGAGCCTTGAATTAATCAGCCATCATGCACCATGTGTTCTGACCGAAGTTGTCACTGTTCAACCACAACTACAGCAACCGCAACCAAACTTCATGAACCAGTCTGAATTCAAAGGCAATGATCAACCATCATCAACTCATTATCAGCCATCAAACGAAACCATTCATCTTCCAACCCGCCTACCACGCGCCAAAACCCGCGCATTTCATGCGGCACCTGCCATTGGGGAAAGGCTTCCAGAAGTGATCCCAGCTGTGCAGGGGAAGACTCCGAAAATCTCCACCCAGCTCCACCTGGCGGCGCGACAGGGGGCCCAAGGATGGTTGGTCCATGGCTTTTCTTGGAAATTCACCACTTGGGGAGATCATGGGATGGTGATCATTGGATGATTTTATAGAAAATCCCAGGACAATGATCAGTTGGATAGTGCGGCCATGCCAACAAACCTAAACAACCTATATCATAACAATGTGGGTGTGCCCAAACATGGTTTACCAGCACAAACCTAACAACTTGTCTTGTTTTGCCACTAGTTTTGTTGGGTATCTCCTTCGGAAAAATAAATATTGTGTGTGTGTGGGTGTTTGTTGGCCAAAACCTGTCGTACCCGTATGGGTCAATACCATATACATGAATGAGTAGGCGAACATCCCATCAAAGACTCGTTTGGTGACTTACGGGATGGTAGACAGAGGTGCAGTGTATTGACACACAGCCATATTAATAATGGGTGATTGATCACTCTGAGCCACTGATACACTATGTTTGACCACGACTCAACCATAGTTTGATATTCGCCATCACTGAAGGTATCAACCATCATTGCTGCCGGTGAGCCGGGCCCAGAGCCCAAAGCACTTTATCCTTACCAGTATCGACTTCAAACACTATCATTTATGACTACCAGCATGAACCGCAAAAATAAAGTATTCATCCATTAATCATATACATAAACAAGACACAACCATTCATGGTGGCAATCGAATCAACCATACAAACCGGTCGAGATCCATGACCGGAAACAGCCCAGTTGTCATCCAGGGTCAAGTGGGCTGGTCCAAACAAATCTTTGCTGATAGCTGCAAAAAACATGCAGCAAACAAATCTTGTGGATGGTAATGGTCAAACAAATCCACCTGTTAGCAAACAAAGCATACAGCTTACGATGGCTGATCATGGTCAATCAACCTCCGCGACAAGGCAATCAATTGTGATCAACTCCAGTGCTTGAAGTTGGGTACTCACAGCTGTGGCTGAGCAATGATTGCATGTTATTTTTTTATCGCAACTAAAAACCATAGCCTGGTCACAGAATCTTGTTTTTGAGGTTGTGGCGTGAAGCCTTCGTGTATTGGAGCATGAGTTCAGTTTTCAAAAAGGGCATCAATCAATGATCATGATGCTTACCAAAATGATTGGTTGCTACCAACATCAACGTACTGACATGACAACTAAAAACCAATCATATGTTATGAGCCGTTAACAATTCGAATCGCTTGTAAATTAGCAATCAGGAATGGTTGACCATCACCAAACATCCTGTCAACTCTTTTGTCGCTTCAAGGTCATCTTACACTCCAGCCGCTAATCGACGCCACGAGTGGAACGTCGATGGGATCTAAAAAGAGCTGGAGCACAAGGTTCTGGTCATGTCTTTTGCTAACTAAGCATATCTGAGCATGGTATCAAGAAACAACTGAGTTCTTTGCTCTTATTCCTCCCACACTCTGGATCGATTTCTCTAACAAGATCTACCGACCAGAGCTTTTACCTGGTTGACTGTCAGTGGTCTGTTTAACAGCGCGCTCCAAATCTCATGGTGACAAAGGCGTCGTGAAGGAACTTGTCTGGAACAAACAGGTCCTTTGCGCGCCTGGCCCTAAAACATGAAATTCGCACTGGATGGATGTTTCTCAAATCAACCATAAATGGCACAGATCTACTGAAGTGCTTTCTTTAGCCCATTCTCGGATCATGAGAGGTATTTTGCAATACAAAGCTAGGATAACTACGGCTGATGGTCCTGCACAACATCATCTGTACACATGGATAAATAAACATTTGGTAGACAATGCGAGGCAAACTGAGCTGAGAGTCAGCTCAACAGACTCCATCCGACCGAACAGGTTTATGATGGTTCATCACTGCGCACACAGCACATCTAGGCCCAATCTAGGCACCACCAAAGTGTGGCATGGGCATATCACCCAAAGCAAACGGTTCACTCTCGGCATCCTGGAAAATCTGATCCATGTCATTCCTGCAGCTGGTGCCACTGGGTCAAATCCAAAAGGCTTCTTGACCAACTGAAATCTAAACTGACCATGTGGGGGTTTCTCAAAATAGGGATACGCCAAACCATCCTCTATTAATCATATATTGGTAGCAAACCACCCATTTTTGGGGTTCCCTATTTTAAGAAACAACTATGTGCAAATAATTGGTTCATTGATAGCATATCATATCCAACCAGATCAATTGTGCTGCAGAGTTGTATAAAAAACGATTCGTACATTTCTACGGTCGTACGATGGTGTATAAGAAAGAACAAGTCTTCTGGTATGCAATTTTGCCCATGCCAATTACTGACGTAATATGTTTTCTCAATTTAGGTGGTATGTGACCTAAAGGTCTTTCATATCAACACCTGCATCATGGATATTGTATGATATTGTCACTCCTATTCTTGTTCCGTTGCCTAGAACTTCTAAGCTCGTTTACCGTTCTTGGGTATTTCAAACGGTATTTCTGATTGCCATCATTTGGCTGTGGGTCAAAACCCTTAGTCCCCCTGGTTCCCCTATTGTTAAAGATTGTTTTCCCTATGAACTTGTTGGTGAATCCTCAATTAGTTGGTTGATCAACTGCTTGACCCAGCTCGCCATTTGGCTGAAGACTTCAAGGATGGCTTGGAGCCCTGATATCGTTGGTTGTGGTGAGCCACCAACTTGGACCAAGTTTCGAACAGCTGCCCTCCTCCGCGAACTCAGGGAGGTCGTTGCGTTGCATTGACCTCAACATGGTCCAAGGTAGTTTCTACTTATGTATGGACTGCCATGCACCACATGAGCCCTCAACACCTTCCCCTTCAACCATGCGAACTGGTTTCCACATGGTCTGTTCTTCTTAAGCAGTTTCTACTTATCACTAAGGAACTCCTTCCCAGAGCTTCTTTTGACCATGTTACATGATGCCACATGTTGAGGTTTCAGGTGCAACCATCATCAGGTTAAGTGGCTAAGATGATGATTATGGTGGCTATGTCGTCATTTTGCTATATGTTTCGGTTGAGGTTTTAACTGGATCTTGTGGTTTCATCACCAGGGTTGCTTCTGCTGTGAATTTATTGTGGTCATATCAAACAGAGTCACAGTATCGACCGGTATCGCGTTTGTGACATCACATGTAGTCCTGTAGAAAATACTCCTCAAATAAGGCCTCTGCATACAGCCATCAGGACATGTGAAACCGTTTCGGTTATTTTTTTGTTGTTTTATATTAATTGAGCCAATGAAGGAAAAGACTGCAAGAACGTTGTTAAAATTGCTTAATTTGCACAAACTAACTTGAACAATAGGAACAAATGTGTTGTTGTATGAGATGCTTGCCGACCAATGCTAGCAGAATCCCACAAATAAACACTCAGAAGTCTCAAAGCATTGCTTGTTCCTCAGAGCTCACCGAGTATGAATCAGTGGATCTTATCGGCTGAATTAAGATAACATACTATACTTATAGTTAGAAAGTAATTTAGTTGGTACATTATTGGTATTATACACTCTTTTTACAAAGTAAGCTCTGTATCTACCAACTATCCGTCCACATCCAACTACCGTTGCAACCTCAAGTCGACCGCGCCATGCATGCCATGCCTTTGGCCCGAGGCACACATCATCCGCCATCGTATGAAGCAACAGGTGGAAGTCCAACTCAGAAAGCTCCGGATGCTTCGCAGACACCAAGAAGAGTCGGTCACGCTGGCCTCATGGGGGAACTGCCATCCACTGCCATCCACTGCCATCCACTGCCCACTTTTGGACGGACCACATGTCCGCGAATCAGCAAAGGTTAGCCAAAACCCGTCAAAACCCTTTTGTTGGATGGTAAATTGAGGATGAAATTTCTGAAACCTCTACCAAGCAGCATTCGGTATTCATCAGTCCAGTGGATTTTCTTGGATCATCAACCCTGCAATGGGCCAACTTGGACCGCTTCCGTTTGAGACACCATGGCCTTACAGTCACAAGTCGTTGGCATTTCCAGGTCCACGGGGGCTAAACGGTTGGATTATCACAGTCTTCATGACAGAAAGTGTTGGGTTCTGAAACTAGGGAACACCCTAAAAAAAAGGTTTGGTTGATTGTTATAAATGGTAAATGAACTGGATGACTTAGGGGTACGCTATTTTGAGGAGTCCTTGAATCCACTCTTCAAGAAACACCTGTCCCACTACAATTGTTTTCGCTTGGCAGACTGAGACCCGAAAAACCGCTTCGGATCGCTTAGGGTGAGATTCCAATTCAGCTCTCTGGGGATTCCAAAGCTTTGGTACCCACGCATCAACCATGGACTCTAAGTGGTCTGTCATAAAATCATAAAACGCCTACCCGTCATATTTGGTCAACTGACATTTTGAAAGAACGGGGCGTTTTGACATCGTGGTCTCAACTGATAGCCTGACTGCCAAGTAACAGCCATATTGCATAAGTTCGAGCCGGATCTCAGCTAGAGTTTCTTCTGGACACATGGCGTTGTCTTGCCTGTTGTTCTCCTTGTCAAAGCGGGGGGGGGCAGCAAACCCTTGGCTCCATTTAACTCCTCTAGGCGATAAGATGGCGAATATGAAGAGTACAGTGCAACTGGATGCTTAATGTAGGTACTACGATGGTATCAGCATACCAAATTCTGATACAGAGCTTTTGCCACTATTAACAAGCTGATCCAACATGGCGGGTAGCTGGGCTGCTGAAATTTCAAACCCTCAACGACTCACAATGAATTACAAATTGTAATTTACAATGCACCTCTACAACCCAAGTAGTTTGAAGACCCAATAACCCATTAGAATAATCAACCAAGTAGTCAAGTAGGCTTCTGCTTCCACTGCTAATGTGATTTTGGCAAGGGGACCTTTAGCTGCCCATGTTGGGCGTGGCCATAGCCTACGAAGTTGACCGCTTGACTTCTCAACTGGACTTGGTCACTCGCTTCATACATCACACAGAGGTCATCCCGAGGTCATAATGCTCGTTGATTGCCGTTGTTTGGTTTGATAACGGCTACCTTGTCTACAGTCAACTGCACTTAGCTCAACTGCTTCCGGCAAAGCACCACCGCATACAGCAAATGTGCAATGCAGTTGATGATGCTTTCCATCCCAAGTCTGGTCAGCATCACCCAGCTGCTGAAAGTGAAGTGATATAGCCAGCAGACTTACCATCACAGGCCTGAAGGGCCAAGTGCTAGCAAACAAAGCACAAACACCATGGTTGGTCCTGATATCACATTTTGGTTCTTGGTCATTGCTTTGCAGTTCGCGGCAAAACTCTAAGAAATCCAACAGCCCACAACAACGACCAACACGACAACCCACAAGAACCACAACAGCATCAACAACAAAGAAATTTC
>VSDK01014467.1:7221-43704 GCA_009767595.1 Symbiodinium kawagutii | reverse complement strand
CAGGAAAACCCCCCCCCCCCCCCCCCACCACAACAACAACAACAACAACAGCTACTGGGTGAACTGCCAACACTGATCACAACAAGGCTCGATGTCTTGATCCAACTTGTTTCGAACCACGTAGCAAGGTACCTGCAAATCTCAAGACAGAGTTGCCCCCCTGGGCTGTTTGGGCTCTGTGTGGTTGTTTGGTTGGCAATTGCCTGGCACTATCAAGGCCAAAGGTTAGACATACTGAAAAGAGGTGAGTCCCCCGTGACCGTCAATTCGGCCCGCTGGACCTAGATGAATCACTACACAAGCTCGGCAAACTACCCCTAAGTTGACTGGTATGTTGGCCCACAGCAGTTCGTGGTGACAGCTCAAGTTTCACTGGTGTCGTCCGACTCGCTGCTTAGCGTTTCACATAGTGGTTTTTTCAATGAGGGTGCCCCCAAATGATGATTGCCTAATTTCTTATTTTGTAAGATGAAACCATCATCTATTTGGGGGTCCCCTATTCTCAGAAACACCCACATAGCATCACATAGTGATAACAATCACACCTCCTTGTATGGCCAACGTTCAACTCTCGGAATTGGATCAATCTGGTAGTTTTGAATGCCGTGTGCCAAGAAGGTTTTCTAAACGAAGAGCCAGTGAGTGCAAAGGGTTCTTAGCCATAGCCATGTATAAATATTGGAATATTCTATACATGAATTCATAACCACCACGGTCATAGCAAAATTAATTTGATAGACTGATAGAAATACATGTGTATATTTGCAAATGAATGAGCACATGACATGTGTACATAAAATTGTGCATACATCCTACATCTATATGAGTTTAGGTTCCTGCTTCGTCACAGCACTGTGGCCCGCCAGCTACCTTGAAGTCCTCAAGTTGTTTCAGCAGGCCTTCCTCGTTGCACAGTGAGGCAAACAGAAACAAGGCACCAGCTATTGGTGCTGACCACTCCAGGCTTGTCGATAGTGGTGGTACCTACTAACCATCCAAGTTCAAAACCACTATTTTTTGTGGAAACTGCCCGTTTTGGGGGTACGCCATTTTTGCACAAACCCATTGATTGATGATCTATAGACTGCTATTTTACCACTAAAGAGCCGACGCGCCTACATAAAGACGGATGAAAACACTGGATGATGCAGCAACATGAAAATTCACAAATAGCGCAAACAATCTATACAATGACATCAGGATACCTTGATAATCGCAAACAAACATATGACCCAATATACTCGTAGCTAAACACCACTTGCCAATTCAGCTTCATCTGTTTGTATCTATCTAATACATACTTGTGCGTTGCAAAGTGTCCTTCACATTCCTTCATCAAGGGGGTTCGATCATTTTGAAGTTGCGACTAGGCTACCCAATTCATACATAGCTTAACCATTCCTGAACATTATCTCAGATTTGATCCATCAGCTTATCACCCACAGAATCAATCATCAACATTCGACACTTGCTAGAATGTTTATGCATAGATTCAGTACAGTCAAAATATGCAAGAATCTTGAATCTGTTTTTGTACCCCCAAAATGTCACCTGTATTGACTGAGGGGGAATGATGTCTTTGCCACCCAGAACTGGCTCATCGCACCGGTGTTTCTCAAAATAGGGGACCCCCCAAATCGATTTTTATGAAAAAAAAAGTTTTCATTTTCTCCACCAATTTCCGGGCCAAATCTGCAACCCATCGTTACACTTCGGTCAAGCCAGCCTGCTGCAGCATTTCCCTGGCGGTGCCTTGAAATAATCAGATAGAAATGAACAACCTTCTGATGATCCCAATAAATGGCAGGAGTATAAAACGGCGTATCCCGGAATTTTTGCGATTGTTCATACCACCTGAGTCGTTCGCCCAAGTTCCTCGGCATCTGAGAATGCACCAGCCACCACCAGCAGCACCCCATCGAAATGTCTAAGGCCCGCATCGCGGATGTAGGTCTCTGAAGGCCAGTCCTGGCTGCTGGTTTCGAGCTGGAGTGACCCTTGTCCTTGTTCAAAAAGCAACGACTCCAGCTTAATGTTGGCTGTTCAAGTCTCACTATGCCGACCTTCAACAAATGGTCTATGGTTGGCTGAGTCGTCTGTGTTTTTGGGGATGGGTTTCCAAGTGGCTCAAGAATGCCCACTTTGAGAATTCCCCATCATCAAGTGAATCTAGTGGAATCCCATTTTGTTCAAAGACAACTTGAAAATGTCAGTTTGCCAAATTATGAACACTAGGTGAGGACCACCACCGGTTACTGTCAACGAACCATCTGTTGTGGGTGCAAGGCAAACTGGAAGCGTGAGTAAAGATCCTGTGGGTTGGTTTGCCACGGGTGTGATTTGTATTTGCAGGATTACATATTGCAACACCCTTAAGGGAGTCAGCAGATCAATTGGTGTGGTTGGACAACTAAACAAAGGTCCGTTCAAAGATATGATAAATGTTTAACTGGTGGTTTCACTGGATACCATACTTCATTCCAGTGTGATCCATGGTGGATATCCATGGTTGGTTAACATGCTGAACACACTATGCGATCCGCAAACTCCACTCCACCATGATAAAGGTAGGCTGCTTCCCTACGAAACGGATTGCCCTTCTGCCCTTCTCCGGCTGGATCAATAGCGGGTCAGCACCACTCTGTCCTTGTTACGGCTGTGTCCAAGTAGCTGTGTGTCACTTAGTCCCAGAATCTCATGGTCATTGTGGATGGACTTTGTTTTAGTCCGGATCTACAAGACTCAGACAAGGTACTCAATATCCAAAGTACAGGCGCTCTGGGACAGACATAAGTAAATGACTGCTCATCACTTAAATACATATGAAGAAATCAATGTGTTTACATTTGTTCAGAAGTTTCAGTAGATCACCCAGCATAGAAGTGTCTACTCTATCATCATTATATATCATCGTCGCAATCATCATCTTTATCGATCACATTCCCCGTAATTATTGGTTCTTATCCCCTCTAGTCAACACTTCATTATCCACAAATGTTGATCACTATCATCACCCCCACCACCACCACCACCACCATCACCATCACCATCACCATCGTCATCGTCATCGTCATCATCATCATCATCATCATCATCACCATCACCATCACCATCACCATCATCATCATCATCATCATCATCATCATCATCATCATCCATGCAATTGCGCAACCGTCTGTCACCGTATCAGCACCGCTGTTTGGTCCCCGCTCCTTGGTCCCAGCACCTGGCAAATCCCAGAGACGGGCCATGTTCCTCAGCACGGCTGGAGGTATAGTATTGATAGGAGCAACTGGTCAATATATCAAAAAAAAATATTATGGATAACTATGTCAACTATCACCAGTAAATGGTGAATAAAGCTGGTTATATAGTGAGTAAGAAGAACGAACAAATGGAGGATTAATTGTGGATAATAACTCGTGCAGCTGGTCAATGGCTATAGTCTAATAAGCTGGGTAATGGTTGTGGTAACCAACAAGAAAAAATGATGTACCAGGATGTACCAGGTAGATCCAGCTAATATGGCAATGGGGGATGTTCATTAGGGTACCAGGGTATTGAGCCACAGCGTAGATATAGCAAATACCGGACAGTAATATCAATTTGATTCCTCGAACATTTATTGAAATGCGTTAGATTATATAGAACATTCATTAATATCACATCTTACTGCCACTGCTACTGCTACTTTGATTTTAACAAATGCTACTGCTATAGCGACTACTGAAAACTTTAAGTACAAAGGCCAGATGCACAACCTCTAGGATGACGACAACAACAACAAAAACACAAAAACTAACAACAAGAACAACAACAACAAGAGGCACCCCAATCGTAATCACAACCACAATCACACCGACCAGAACCTCAAAATCAATGGCCACAATCACAACTATCACAACCATGTTGGCAACAGCGGCATCCGTAACGTTCTTAAAAATCCAGCGCTCACCCCACTACCATCACCAAGCAGCAGCAACCAACGAAAGCAATAACAAAAAAACGGACACAACCATAATTATACACAAATATACAAGCATATACAAAAAAGCCAAACATAGCCAAATGCATATGTAAAAACATAGCTTAAACATAAAAAGTACCTAAGCAAAAACATAGCAACAGCAAAACATCGCCAAGCAGCCTTGCCAATGACGCTAAGTCCCCGGTGAAGCTGTAGGGCTTGGGTCGTTTCGTGGTATGTCCCACGCCCACCCCGGCCGCATCGGCGTCCCTGGGATGGACCTTCCGCAGGGCGTTGATCAGCGAGGACTTGCCGGCGCCCACGCGACCTGCGCAGGGTGGTGCTAAGCGTTAAAGGTACACCATGGTACCACCTGCAAATAGCCATAACAAGGGGATATAGCAACAATAGAAGCTATATATAAGGGTCATACCCTGGATACAATTGTTGCCAGGACTAGAGCCTGGAATCAAAATTAGAATGAAGTATATAGAAGGGTTACAATTCTAGCAACAATAGAAGTTATATTACTATTGGTAATCAATTGCAATATGGCAACGAGTTTTGGTTGATTGGTGGCAGGTTGATCCATGATCTGTGCGTTGTCCACCGTTGTGTAGCAAAGACCAAGCCATGACAATAATGTTCAAAGGGGACCACGGCCAAAAAGTTCCAAAGGGACCACAAAGAGAGGACCATATCCCACAAAATTTCATGTGGAATAAGCTGTCAGGAAGTTCAAAAGCCTGCGCTGACAGCAAACACAAACGATGCAAATCAGCTCTTTGTTCACATACCCAATGATTGTGGTCCGGAGCTGTGTGTAAAAATATGATGGATATAGCCGAACTCATTGACTTGCCAAGGCCAACCAGCCCGAGGATGCGATTCAAATCGCATCCTTATCCCTTCAAGACTAAGAAATGAAGCAATTGTCAACAGCCAAATCTGCTGATTTTGGGCATTACAGGCTCCAAGAATGACATGGACTCTGTCCGGCCTACCACGGCCCAATTCAGAACCCGTCGGTTCAACCACTGAGGCGTTGGGAACTGTCTCACTTCCTCAGGGTCCTCCAACATATCAGGCGCATGTCTCGGGGGAGTGCTGCCATCGATCTTTGCCAATGAGCGCAAAAAGTGAAGCAAACCCAGAGAGATTGAGATGCACCCGCCTCCCAGACCTTGTTGCGATGGTGCCAAGTAAAAACACCCAAGAAACGAGCTGGTTGGGAACATCTCAACAGATCTTGATCTTCAATGCTCTATGTCAATCTCTGTGTGTTTTCAACAGCAACAGCAATAGCATCATGAACAACAGCACTTGTGTTGTCCACCGTGCAGCTGTCCACAGAGCTTAGGGACAGTGATCTATGATCTGGCTGGTGGTTTCAAACCCTACGACAAGTATACTTGTCAACCAACCATTTGTGTGTGCTTACTTGGTAAAATACAAAAAGATTCAAACCACCAACCAGTGGGTGAACTTAACCATGAGTGGATGTTATCATCCCCTATCATTAAATGGTTTAGTGCCTATTATTATCATTAAAAATCACTGTAAACCACTATAAAATCTTGCAAATCACTTATCATTAACATTATCAATGCTTCATGACCCCAACAAATCCAACCACCTGGCAGTTCATCTGAGTCGCCCATTGCAGCTGCCCCGTGGTCAATCAGAATGGCCACGCTGGCTTTGGCCGCCAGCCATGCGCTCGTCGCTGTGCTGCTGAGCAGTGAGGCCACGTCAGCCGACAGATGAGCGTGCGAGAGAGTGTACCTGCGAGCCACTGGTGGTTGAACCACCCATGTAGAGGTTGATTATCATTGAACAGGTGGATAATCATTGATTAACTATGGTTAATAGCTATGGTTATTGATTAACTATGGTTATGATCAAACCCAGGTAGTTGAACCACTGGTTAAATATGCTTATGATCATTGATTGACCGCACAATAGCTGATAATTGGTAATTGGTAATGGCTAATTATGGTGGAGGTTGATTATCATTGAACAACCCTATATGGTTTATGGTTATAATAATTGGTAATGGTTGTAATGTTTGAAAATTGGCTGATCATTTTGGCTTAATAAATATCTGGCTCATAGTTATATGATATATGGTTTTAGATTGTATATGGTTAATCAAAACATATTGATAATGGGTGATAACCAACATTAGTTAATTATATATGGTCATATTCATGATTAATTATATGATTAAGTCTGGTTGAACCAACCAGGTATGGTTATAATGGCTGATAATTGGAAATGATCATGGGCTGGTTGGTGGTTGAACCACCCCATCTCCGGAGAAAAAAAGAAAATCTCACAAGTCAACCAACATCCAACTATCCCAAGCTATGATAACGAGAGAGCTTAGATTTAAACAGATCCACCAGCAAAAGCCATTGAGATCAACTGCAGCTGGGTTTGTTCCACTGGATCGCTCCATGGACGAAAATCAGTTCTGGTGACCATGCCAACAATCAACCAGCTACATAGCAACCAGCCAGGCAGTAATCAGCTACATGGCACCCAGCTACAGAACAAAACCCTCACCAGTTTCACCAGGAGTAGTTAACTCAGTAACTTCTCAGTTTGAATTTTCTTGGTGTAGTGGACTAGTGGGCATCAAGGGGTGGTCACCTGGCAGGTACGCATAATCACTGGGGGGAAACCAGTTTCAAGTAGGCTTTGTTCAACGCATCTTTTTGTAAAATCACTCAGTGCCCAAGAAGAGATTGAGATATTCATGGTGCTTCCTGAGAAATAAAACATGATCAAGGCACTTGTGGCCCTCCTATCTTAAAACCGTGCACTTCTCCATATATGGAGAAAGGGAATGAAAAAAGACGAGTCGTCTTCACGATCACTTGCGACCTGTTGCCGCAAGGTAGGTGCCTAACACTGCCAAGGACAGTCTTGAAAACCTAATCTCTAAATATCTCTAAACCCAACAGCTAGCTCTCCATGATAGACTCTAAACCCTACTGATTACTGATCTTCAGCAGCCCAGATACAATGATTACTATCTTTAGGAGCCCTCCTGATTTGACTAGTCTCTAAACATCTCTAATGATTCACTAATGATCTAAACTTTAGCGTCCAAAGCCCTAGGAGCCCAGATACAAAGTGCTGATGCCGTTCAGGGTCGTCCCGAGGCCACTCAGCACGGTCCCTGTGAAGGACACGAAGCCATCGTGCCCCACCATGGCGTCGCGGCGGCGCGGCTCAGCCACTTCGACCCCTCCGAAGCGCTTGAGCCCATCCCCTGCCTACGGGCATGGTGACAGTGGCAGCCGCAAGGTTCACTGGCTTCAACTCCCCCTGGGTTTTCTGCTTCATGGTGAACTTATACAAGGGTTGCCATCAAGATCATCAGTGTTTCTGCTGGTTCTTTATAGCTTGGAATGTATTGAAACGCTACCAGGTTGCGCTGGATTGTAGGTGTGGAAAGTATCCCTTCAAAAGGCTTGTTTAGCTGGGTTCATCCGTTTTGCTGGCAACAAATATTGGCTGTACCTACCTGGGTTCATGTGTTTTGCTGGTTTCAAAGAAGAACTGGAAACTCACGATATGTAGCCCTATGTACTGCAACCGTCTAATTGGCAACCATGGTTGCTCTCTGGATATATGCATGCTTTTCTCCCACATCACTGTTGGTTATTGTCTTGTTGTTTGCTATGATCCAATAACTGGCCGTTGTCAGCCATTGACACGATTTATATCTGTAAACATTATAAAGCTCAGCTTAAAAAATGTGAAGTTAAAGTGAAGCCCTATGGTTCCAAAGATCCAAGAAAATTGACTTAGCCGATACACAATCAGGGTTTGAATTAGAATGCCAATGATGTCACGTCTGTACATGCCAACTCCTACCGTTGCTTCTGACCATATCAAAAAGTATGTGCACCTGTCTGCTGTCTGCCATTCTTGGGCATGAGCCTAATCTCTCCAGATGCTGTTTGCTCAGAAGGGCGGTAACTATCCAACATGCATGAGATAGTACTACCTTCTTCAGCCATCAGAAGCTTGTGCAAATACAAGCAAATCACATATCCCCTAGTTTCTGTGGGTAATATGCGTAGCCACATAGCGCATTGCACCCAACAGATTCCAAACCACATGGCAGTGATCTGCTTCGAACTGAACCTTGATGCCATCGCCAGGAATTCGTGCATCCGCAGCATTCCCAGCCCAGGAAATATACCTGGCATCAGCCAAGGGTTTTCTGCTGATGCAATAGGAATCGACGGGACCAAGACTCTCCAAGCGTGTGACAAACTTGACATGCCACTGAATACACTGTACTATACGAGTACATATGAGGACTAGATGCAAACACTTTCATGATGCTACATGCAAGTGTGTACACACATAGCAGAACATGCCACCGGGTCAAAGCATTAAGACATGTGACAAGGGATGTAAGTGGGGACAAACCAAGCAGTGGCTTATCCCAAACCAGCCCCAGCATAGATTTCCCCAGTCCCAGCCAGCAACTGGGTCGTCCAACTTGCACGGTGGGTGTTCCAGATACAGAAACTCCAGCCAAATGACCACCATTTTGCGCAGCCCGAATCTTCAGTTCATTAGTTGATCCATTGATCCTGTTCTTGTGGCTCATTTGATCCCAAGAGTACTGAAAGTGGTTGATCCAAATTGGTGATGGAAACTGCTTACTTGCAAGAAACCAGTTCTCGGGTGAGCCTTTGCCAAGCTAGTGTTGAAGTGCTGCTTGTGCCATCCCTGGTATTCTTTGCTGTCTTCGTGATTCCGCCAGGAGAATACTGGCCCATGTTGAACTACTCAACTTTTCTCACCACTGATCAATGAGCAACCGGGCAACCGCCTGGTAGACAGCTGTTTGAGGGTGAGTGATCAGTGCCAGCCACAACTGCAGGGAAACCACAAAAGTGTATACACAGGCGTAGACACAGCAACCACGCAACAAGGATTCTATACATCCACTACCTATCTCCGTCAAAATATCTCATCGAAAAATCATGAGCCACCAACTCCAATCACAACTCTCCATCCATATCCTCCCCCCATCCCTGCCATAGCTATGAGCCATCCATTCCCCCCCGGCCCCAAGCGCGATGCCAAGCGTCTCCCTCAACGGCAAGGATCGCCACTCCCCGCCGTAGCCGTCGCTGCTGTCCAGGTGCACCACCTTGCGTCCGCTGCGCGCGAAGGCCGCGGCGCAGATGCTCTCGGTGAGGCCGGTGCCAAGGACCACTACATCCGCCTGGCGGTTCATGGTGGTTACTGGTGGTTAATGGTGGTTAGTAGTGGTTAATGGTGGTCTAACAGTGGTTTATAGTTGATCATGATTAGCTAATCATCATGGTTAATGGTGGTTAGTAGTGGTTAATGAGCAGTAACCACCATTAGTGGCCGGTGATCGAAGTAGTGGAGGTCATGGAGATCATGGAGATGGATGCGATGGAGTTGATGGAGATGGATGGGAGGTAACGTTTGGATGGTGAAACAAGTGGTCAATAACAGTGGATGATCAAAACACTGGTTTAATGATGGATGGTGAATTAGTGGAATATACAATACTTAATTTGTGGGTCTCATGAACGATTTAACCTGGTTGGTGATTATGAAGCCTGTTATGACCAACAAATCATTCCGACGGATGAACGGATCGTTCGAATCGGACTCTGATGATTTCCTTGACTTCCAACTTTCATCTGCTAAATGATGAGACGTAATTCAATTAACAAGTTCAGTCTTGGCAAATAAAGGATGTGAAATGCGTAATCCCGGCCACAGCAACAGCAGTAGTTGCTGGCTGATGGCTAGTGAACGTTCCTCTATAGAGGATCATGAACAGAAACCCAATCCAATGAAACTGGCAATCTGCAGCTCTCCTGTGGTCGCCAAGCTGCTTGGCAGTCAGAGTGGCCGCCAATGTTGGACACCATGGACAAAGCCATGTCGAAGAACAGTGGGACGATTGTAGGAGCGAATATATCACACACACAGCATCGAATCAATCAATGCCAATCCCATATGTCAGCAAAAGGAATCAAAAGGCTATAAGTACTAATGGATTATCAGCCATGAAATGCGCAGCGGTTGAGATATAAATATAAACAAAACACATTATACACGTTATGTTTGGGGCAATTGATCTGGCCTGATGCAGCAGGTAGTAAGAATACATCAGGACCCAGAATGCACATGCTTTCCGGACCCGTGCACTAGCTTTTATGATGGCTTGCTGTGGTTTATGTTTCTCCAACATATGATAAAGCATGATGTGAATCCCTACCAGGAATAACCCATATGAATCTCATCTTTATGATGGTTTAATGTGGTTTACTGGCTGGAACAGCCAACCCAAAGATATGATCCCTACCAGGTACTCGGTTTGTTCGACCATCGCTCCCTAGTGGGGCCACTCACCAGGTCCCGGGGTCACTGATGTTGCCCGGCCTGACATTCCTCATCGGTCAGCAAGGCCATGGTGGACAGAAGCGAGACACGGATTCAGAATTTTATTCAGTGCCTGATTTTCTCTCAATAAATACATAACAAAATGAACAGTAATAAAAGAAATGAATATATGTTATTACATATTATATGTATCTATTTATTTGTCTATTTGGAAATATTGTATTGGAAATCCATATCATTCAATATCAATGGATGTCACATGATGATAAATGATGTCAATTTCTCATAATTATGTGTTCTGGCAAGCAGGTGGTCTTTTAAACGCTTTAAACGGTCGATTAGACTTTGGACATGTTTGGACTTGTTCAACGGCAGGCCTAACACGGGAAACATCACAAACAAATCCTCTCACCTTGAACTCGCACTCACATACATAAGCTTCGGTTCAGTTCTGTTTGTCAAATGGTTTTCAGTCATGCAAATCATAAAGCATAATTGTTTGATACTGAAAGGCTTTTGCAACCATGAAAATCACACCAAAGCAACTTTGGAGGTCTGTGAAGTGCGTTTATAGTTGGTTTCTCATGTTTTTTCTCCCTCTCGAACTTCCAAACCGCAATAAGAGTGCGCATGAGAAACTGGTTGCCCACTTGACTCCCAAGCATGTGTTGCCATTCCGAAGACTCTCAAAACCTTTGTTCTGCTTTAGACTGTCTCTGCCAGTACAGCTGATTGCAGCACGAATGTCCAAGCATGGGGCATATGATCTTTCAATTTCCTGCTACGGATTCAGCACTTTTGTGTGTGTCCATTGACAGCACATGGTTGAACCAAACTTGCGTTGCGGTCACATATGGCTTTCCCTTTCGAAAGTTCAGGGCGGCACGCTAAAGCATATGAGCAAAAAGCAACAACACGACTAATGACAGCTATGAAAGCCGCGGTCCCCTTTTCAAACTTTAAAAAAAAGTGCTTGCAAATTCTGAAGCCTCAAACGAGTTAACCGTTTAACCTGGGTTGCCACAAATCGAACCTATGATGTCCTTCGACGACAACTCAGCCCATACGTCCTTACAGTAACATGTATCAGGCACCCCAGCCCAAGTCTAGTCACAAACGCCTGATTCAAGAGCAATTTCAAAAACATCTAAAATATAAGAGTTTGATCTACTCATGCAGATGGACAAACAAGTGCTTTGAAATTGGATCACATCTCAACACAATCTTACGCCCATAGGAAAGTATAGTACTTTCCTTTGGAACCGCGTCAAACAATCATGGAAAGTCTCTCAATATTGGTACAAGCGGCACTATTATTCCTATGTTTATTTACGACTGTAGTCATCATAAGTATCGTTGTTAGTGATGCCATCATGCAGCTTGTCTTGTCAGTTGTATTACATCCCTCTAACCAACCAAATTGCAAACCTTCCGAAGCTTGTCCAAGTAGGACTCTGAGTCCAATCGCAGCTGCAACGTTTCTATTTCCAACACCACAACGATGCTACGGTACTCGTCTGAACGGGTACCGCTCACCAACTTTGGCGGTGTCAGACTTGGGAGCTCTCCCAAGGACGATGGGTGCAGAAGCAAGGCAGCGTCTCTTCAACTTCAAAGTGCTATGTAAATGTATAAACATATGAAAGCATATGATTTGAAACTATCAAACAAATAGTGGTTTCTCAAAATATGGGACCCACAAAATGGTTGGTTTAGTACTACTAAATAACTATAGATGGATGATTCAGGGGTACCCGTATTTTGAGAAACCACCAAATGTAAAACATCACATCCTAGGCATACAGCATACTTGTATATGATGCAAACTATCATATCTTTATTGGTGTGTCCATACATGGTTGTTATGCTAACCATCCAATAATCATCATCATTCACAGGGAAACTGCCAGTTGGGGGGTACGGTACACCATTTATGGAAAACAAACTTGCATAATATGCAATATTGGCCCACCTGAGCCGCAACAAATTTCGAGCCACTCGGCTAAATTTGATGATCCATGGTGGTTAATTTCGATATGAAGAATATTGGATTGGGCCACAACCGCTTGGCTGGGTTGTTTTCCTGGCGGAGATAGCGAGTGATCTATGATGGTCCTGTAGCATTTCTAGTGGTATCCTGGGAGTGATATCGATGGCAGGACATTCTGAAATTGCTGTGTTTCAAGTCCTCGAAGCCAGTACTGGAACATCATGAACTTCACGGGTCATTTCTGCATAATCTGAAGGGCATAAACAGTCTATACCAATAGTGTTTTCATATTTTTCTATCTGCAATTAGAACTTGTCTTGTTGTCATCACGCGCTTCACATGGCCTCAAACTAACAACTTCAGCACCATCACAGAGCTGAAACAGATTGGGTTCATCTCAGAGCTGTCCCCAGCATCACTGGACTGGCCGACAGCTTTCCAACTAAATTGCCCTAAAGATACTGACTGCTACCTTCAACTTCATGAAAGGTATATACCAAGGCATCAACTACAGTACCATATTCGACTCATCCGTAGTGTTCTGCTACGAACTACTTCACTACTATAAAGGTCAATAACTACTAAACCACTATACCACTACAGTACTACTATTATACTATACTAAACTACTGTTATACTACTACGAAACCTAGTAGTCACTATACTATTTTGGGATAGCTGCTAGCAGCTCTGGGTACGTTTCGTAGCCCTGCGTCAGGTCACCTTCTCTGGATGCCATGGGGTACCTGGCAATGGGGCGGTAGACATCACCACTGCGTTGTCTTCGCCACTGAACCACCTGAGATGGCTAAGTCAGGGTAATTCAATGGTAATGATTAGTGACATCTCCGTTGATCTTGGCATCCCAGCTCTCCCCATGACATCCCATGACTGGTTTTCCGAAAACGGCTATGGCCACCTGCTGGGTGTGAGAGTTTCGCTGGGTGACCTCCAAACACCCACATCTATACTTGAAAATTATGGCAGCATCAAGCAACATGAAGGGATATATTTCGTTGCGGTGGGCAGAGCAGTCATTCCCAGGGTGCCTTGACCCATCTCCATCAATGAAGGTCCGAGGTCAGCTGGATGAGATGCTAACCTATATGGGTGATCAGTGCGGTTTTGGCATGACATTGTGCACGTACAGCTTTTGGGGAAATCCTATGCGTGCAAGAGACAAACCCTCAGCATCCCTCAGCCACTGGTGAAGTGATGATGTCGGTACTCAAGGCGCCCAAAAGTCAAACAAGACTGTCATGGTATTGAATGCTGTGTTGTCACCTGAAAAAATGAACATGATAAATGTTGGATGAGTCCAATCTGTTGGGATCCGGTCGGGTTTGTAGTAGCAAACGCTTAGGCTGTTTCCTTTTGTTCCTGCGGCGAGCAAGTGACAACATTGGGACTGAACCATCTGTGTCCTTGCAGTGTCCAAATCACCCCAATCCCATTTTATTAATATCGAAAAATTGAATAGCAGATCCAAAAAATTGAATGAAACATGGTCATCCATGGTCCTTATTTCATTCTGGTCCTACGCTGCTTGAGGTCATTAATTTTCCCACCGGCACCAATCATGATGTTTAACGCCTCTTAACCAGCTGGACGACCATCCTGAGCAAACTGGTCATAGCTTGTCTTATCGAGTCCACAGCTCCCTCTGAGTCGTTTCTGACGCATACCTAAGCCCAACGATTGCAAATATCACGATGTCAGAATGAACGTGAATTGTACAGTAACTAGGGAATCAGCAAAGTCTTGATACGCGATCAAAGGTATTTCTAGGAGTTCATGTTGACCTATGATTAATAAACTGACATTAGGGTCAACATTAGGTCAACATTAGGGTCAACATTAGGTCAACATTAGGTCAACATTAGGGTTCAAAATTAACGTCCGCGGGTTGAACAACGGCCACCCAACCCAGCGAGCAACAAAACAAGGCCACCTGCTTCGGTGGCCACCGTTGGCCTGGGCAAGATGCGCATCAAAAAAGCTACGGGATCAATGGTGGTTAAGAATGGTTGATTGATGAATGGTTCAAAATGGTGGGTTGATTAGTTGATTAGTTGATGAAGGGTGGGTTGATGGTGGTTCAATGATTAGTTGATGAATTAATTGATCAGTATCACTAATATTAACCACTATTAACCATCATTGATTAGTTGATGAATGGTTACAAAAGGTTAATCAATGGTGATGCGATTAATAGTGGGTAATAGTGGTTCTAGGAGCTTTTTTGATGATTGAACCAATCAATTATTAGGTCTATTAGGTTACTGTCAATGATTAGGTCCTGAACAATGATTGAACCTATTAGGTCTTTGCAGCGTTCAAGCATTGTTTGGTGTATATAATCCAAACCAGAATGATGCTCTTATGATTGGGACATTGTATCGTAAAGGATTATCTCAAATGGAAGTCACAAGAATTACTGCAATTAAGCCTTGATGCCGTCATGCAAGAAACATGTCGCATATACCTTCACTGAAAAACTCCACTACTTATCAATCAAACATAATTATGGACAGTAACTTATGTTGATTAACCAAGAATCAAGAATTTATTAACCACCAATCAACCATCACTTTACTATCATCAAGCATCGACATTATATACTGTAACCATCAGCAACGAGGTGGCAGAATCTGTTTGACAGCTTCTGTCCTGGCCTGGACGAACTGCAGGGACTCCTGCCACCTGTCCAGCAACAGTGTGATCAGTTCTGTAGGCCACTGCAGCATTCAACGGCTCAACGTGCCGGCGCTTGACCAAAATTCACATTCAAAATCAGAACGCTAACTTTAGAGGACATGAACGAGTATCTAATTCTTGGCGTACATGACGAACCAAGCACGAATTACAATGTCAAATTTTGGTTGGTTCTTCTGATGCTTGATGCCTGTAGTTACCACAATTATATACAAATACCAAACTGGGTTTTACTCGAAGACTTCACCCACAAGGCCACTGCACAGCAAAGCATAACGTGATCTTGAAGGCTTGGGTTGGAAGGTACTTATCTAGTTGCTCAACCATTTGCCGAACCAGTACACAAAAGGGGCAACACAAAGGCGCCTGGGTTGTCACGCGCCCCGGCAAAGATGCTCTGTGTGCCATTTGCCCTGGCAGTCGGTGGCCATCTAGGCGTTTGCCAAGTTTCAAGACGCCCAGTTGTCTGTTGTTGCCGTTTGCTATGAGGTAGAATGATGTTTATCATCTACTATCTGCCAACCTATCTAATCCAATCAAGTGATATCAAAACATATCAAAACTATCAATATGTGCGATGCAATCGATCAATCAATCAACCAATCCATCCATCCATCCATCCATCCAATCAATCAATCCATCCATCCATCCAATCAATCAATCCATCCATCCAATCAATCAATCAATCAATCATTCAATCAATCATTCATTCATTCATTCATTCATTCATTCATTCATTCATTCAATCAATCAATCAATCAATTGGTCAATTGTTTTATCTATTTACCTATCTACCGTATCTGTCTATACTTGCACAGTATGTGTAAACACATGACGCACAACATATGATATGTGTACGCATGTATATATTACATGCATTTAGGTCTCAAGTACCAAATCCGGCATAGGGATACAGTAGCAAGCAGGGTGTGTTTATGATCAGCGCTGGAAACTTGCGGTGTTCTTCTAAAATGCTCTGGACTTAAGGTGGTGCATACACCAACCAACCGCTTCTGACCACTCCAAGCTGTCCGTACATGGCGTACCCTCCATTACAAATGAAAATGATAAACTTTGGACGGTTCCGGGATACCCACCATGACATCACCACACCAAATGTCAGGACTTTGATTTAAAGTCGTACCAATCGATGGGGGGCTACAGGACCACTCATGGGTGAATCAGTTCTGCAACATCTCCGAAGTATGGGTCAATCCATCACTGGCAGTACTGACTGCCCAAACCATCTGGTTCTTGCTCCAAGAGGACACCAACCATTTTCACTCAACATTGAGGAAATACATGGAAATACACGCTTGCTTTGGCAAGCCATCTCAATCAAAGACCACTCTCAGCTCTCCTTTTCTTGCCTGCCAAGTCTATTTGGATGTCGATGTAAACAGTCAACTTTCTGGGTGGAGGAGTCCCATACTGCAGGTTATGTTTGTATGTTGTTTACAAATGCTTGTTTTTGAATTTTTAAGTTCGTGTTTAATTCAAACCAAACAAAAGGCATATGCGATCACATCTCAATACAGCTCAATATCTGCGTAAACAATGGCCGCAATGTGATCGTGTCACGCTGCAAGGACGTATATTTACAAGAAACACATGCACCTGTACACATCAAAAATGACAATCACCATATATTTAGATACATTCAGGTGAAAATACATACCTCAAAACAAATCACAAACAGTCATAGACAAATCTAATCATACAAATCATGCTTACCTCAGTTACAAAAAAAGTCATACACAAATTTCTATACGCCACCAGATACCGTGCTTGTCGTGATCCAAAGATCCACACAGATACGATCACCGCACTGACGCCTGCAGGAGCCGCCTCTGGCCTGCGGCTACCAGCCAGGCAGATTCAGCAATGATGATCCATGGTGATTTTAGTGATGAGTATTGGTCAACTTAGATGCTTAGTCATGGTGGATAATGATGGTTCATGATGCTCAATCATGGTGGATAATGATAGTTAATGATGCTGAATCATGGTGAATAGTGACGGTTGATAATGGGTAATAATGGGGTCGATAATGGTTTGTGATAAATTCTTGGCGGTTTTATCGCTTGAAGGACTGGCTAGTTTATTACTTTGGGTCTCCCAGTCACAGTGCTTTCCCCGATGTCTTGAAAACAATTCTTGGAGGTCTGCTTTATAGTAGTGGTTACCACAATCATATTTTGGTAAACAATTCTTGGTAGACCCAGTTATAGTCAGTTATAGTGGTTTACCACATGCTACCCGCTTTACCTGATCTCCTTCGGACAAGCATCCCCTTGGAATTCCAAACATAGCCAACTGCAGGTCGTGCAAGCACGAGCTTGTAGCTTAGCCAAGCTGCACCACTGTCGCAAACACTCCCCAATAGTGGGCCACCCTAAAACGAAGCTAACAAGTTGGAATATAGGGTATAAGTAAACGTGTATTGATAATGTGTATATATATATACATCTATATATATATAACCAAATAATATAATATATAGCATTTTTTGATATACTTTGTATCTAGATATTGTGTATGGGCTTCAACATGGACGGACTTCAAAGTGGCAATGAGTTTTCCCAAGTGACCGCTGCCCAACAGCGCCCCGTCAAAATGTTTGCACCCGTCATCACCAGCTATAGGTATTGCTGTTGCAGCCATTATGCTAGTCTCGAAGAATCACGAACATCGATGCTTGTTTATTTCTCAATGGAATCGCAAGCAGGATTGGTTGGTTGTGGCCTCTTTTGACACACTCTGGTGAGTAATCCTGGCGTTGAACCAAACACTTACATCACCAAAATTGGTCCGTTCCTGAAAAGGGTCCAAAGAAAAAGCACAGCACCTTAACACGTAAGTTCCAACAGTATCACCAATGATTTCACGGTCGCGAAATGTTATCAACCAATGATGTTCCCGATAGTCAACGGTTGATAGTGTATGATGATAGCTGATATGTGCTTAATCATAGTGATCATGATTTTGACGGTAGTAATACAGGTGAAGTATTGGTCACAATAATTCCAGTGTTCCAACTAATCTCATTAACCAACGCAATTAAGCAATACTATCTATCAATAATCAGGAATAATCCTCAGTATCGACCAGTTGTTAGCCCTGATTAGTCAACCATTCGCAGGTTGACCTTCATTCACCTTCATTAACCAACATTGATTCTTCATTACTGTTATCGACCTTCATTTATTTGTCATACCAACAAGAATGGTTATCATAAGCATGATGGCTACCAACAAACTTAATCATTGTTGATCATTAACAATCGTCATTACCAACCGACTCAAACATTCATCATTGTTCATTAACGAGTGCCCGCAATCATTGATTGTAGTTGGTCACTACTCATCATATTGGTCATCATTAGTCGTTATTCAATCACCAACAAGGATGAGTAATGAACCTAGTTGCCAACGATGATGAGTAACAATGGAACTAGATTCCATTGCGGTCATTGTATAGTGTCACTAGGTATTCAATCACCAATGAACATAATAATCAACCCAGTCATGATCGTTGTTCATCATTCATCGGCCCTTCTGAATTCACCTTCATGAATCAGCCCTTGTTCACTAACGGATCGTCATTGTTGATCATTCACCTTCATCAATCGGCCCTTATGCAAATTGGTGGTTTCAAGCGCTATGAAAAATAGTGGAGAAAATAAACATGTGAATCCAACCACCAACTATTGTTGGTGATTGATCACCCCCCATTACGAACCATTGTTTCTAACAACCTAGAAAAATCATAGAACATCAAAATCACCAGCTATTCATCTATATCCTTGAAAATCTGTATCCTTGGTTGAAAATAGTTTATCCAACACCTAGAAAATCAAAATCACCAACCAACCAATGCCAGCATTCATCAACCACCTTGCGTCCGGATCCCTCGGTGCTTCCCCCGCCTCGCACCATGGGAGGTGACGGCGGTGCGCTGGACGGTTCGTTGACTGCTGCTGGCACGCCGGACCTGAAGATGCGACAGCGAGATCATCAAGGCATTCTAGGGTGAAACAAAGGGAGATCATCAAAGGTGAATTACTGGATGATTGTGAGTAATTGTGATTCATGATTGATTGATTGCTGGATTGATGTGAGTAACAACCCTTACAAATGAACCATCATGAATCCACTCATTACTGGATTGTTTTTGAGTAATCAATTGTGATTCATGATGATTCATGGTGACAATCAATGGTGAATAGAATCATCAATAGATGATTTTTTTCTAATATGAATGGTTGTCTTAAGTCCTGGAAACAAAACAGGCAATGACTGGTGGCTGACAGGCAATCCAATAATCATGAATCACATCATTATGTAACGCAAGCAAAGAGCAAATCACGATACGTGGCATAATCAAGAATGGCAATGTGGCACGAAGAAATTGCAAAACATGTGATTTGATAACCATATGATCAGCTAAACATTAGCCAGTATATATTCTTAGTAAATCTTAGTAGCCATATGTAGCAATTATTGCAGTTGTAGTTGTAGCTTTTATGAACCAGCAGTCCTCTTTTCTATTCAACGACTCGAGTATTACTAACCATTACTCAATGAACAATGTAGTCATGATAGTCATTTTGCCATCACAGAGTCACTATAAGCACTAGTGATTCACCACTACTTATCAACCATTACAAACAAATAGTTAACAACAACGATAATATGAGTAACTGGTAACTAGTAACTAGTCATATGTAGTAGTAACAAGTTACTCATATTATGGTTACCAGTAGTAACCAGTACCCAACCATGAAAGTTACTACCCCATTACGAAATGACTCCCGAGCCCTTAGCGACCCCCCATGTGGCCTCCCAGGTCTGTGGCACCGCGGGCACCGGAACGGGCACCGGAACGGGCACCGGAACGGGCTCCACACGCCTTGGCGACGCCAAGGACACTATGACTTTCAACCAGTTGTATGACCAGTTGTACCGGTGGGTTATCAAATCATAGTTGGAAACTGGTAAGTAGTGAATATAGATCATATCGCCAGTGATAAGTGAGATAATAACTAGTTCCGTAATAACTATCTCACAACCAGTTCATGACAGGGTAAGCATTGTCAAACCCGTGGCCATACCAGTTAACACGTGGTGAACCTGTGGTAATTAAACATTCATTACACCCGTGGGATTATGGGTGCGAGTGTGAGCAAAACATGTAATGTACTGTAGCAGTGGATATGTGGACGGAACTCATGCATGGTGTGCATGAAGAGATCTGGTTTGCGTGGTTGCTATCTCAAGATATGGACCATCTCCAAGATACCAGGGGATACCCCCAGGGAGATCGGCCAACATCTACTGTCATTCCTTCTCTTGTTCTAACTGAGCTGAACAACAAATGCTCTGTCATCGCGTACCCTTCCACGGGTGGATTGACGGGAGTCATGTGCAAAATAGGTTAGAATCAACCCCTGTATATTATATATATATATACATAACTACATATCAATATATATAATGTATATATATATATATAAACAAATATTGATAATATTGTATGTACCCGTACGTATAGCAACTATAGCAGGTGTGCCAGGCTTATAAGAGCACATCTCTTGTCTGTTTCAAAACCAGGCAACCACAAATACCAACCTGGCAACAAACAATCATCTGGCAGTTTCTTAAAATAGGGGACCACCAAAATAGTTGCTTTATTGATAAACAATGATTAATCTGGGATGATTTGGGGGTATCCCTATTTTGAGAAACACCGATCTCAATCTCGCAGAAGAAATCAACCGGCAACAAACTGGAGTGAGATGTTGGTTACCACCCAGCAGTCATAACCACCAACTGCAACCAACAAACAACCAACAACTGGATTCCCTGACCACAGTTTCCCTTTCGAGTCTGCACGTGTCAGCTTTGGGCAAATCTTTTTCTGTCCACTGCCCGCTGCGTGGTGTCTTCATCCTGAACATTCGAGCAGCGGCTGTTCGTACTGTCTCAGCCAAAAATTGTCGGTGAATTCCATTGAAAGTCAGAAAGTGTAGGGGAAATCCTGATTTCTCATAAGTTATGGTGATGAATTCAGAATGTTTTCACATTTGATCCACTATCTGACTATCAAAATCTGTACTTCAGAAATTGTTTTTTTATTAGCCATTATCAAACATTGTCAATTATCAACCACCATTACAAACGTTTCTGTTAGCCACCATCATGAACCAAATCTTTGTGTTCAAAAAAACCGACCGAAAACCCATGTTTATCGAACCCTCTTGCTTGGCTTTGACACTATGGCCCCGGTGAGATTCCCACGAAACGGAGCCTTAGATTTCGACGATAAGTGACACAAGTTCGGGGTTGAACAATGATGGTACCAGTACAGCCTACAATATCATTACTGTACCACTAATCATTGTCGACTATATAGTCGCCATGATGAACAATGAGTGCAGCAACCATCATGAAAGGTTCACAATCACAATGCTGACCATGATTAACCATGATAACTATGGGATACAAGAACCATCATTGACATTATGTAATACACTCTGTAAATTCAACATATCCCTTGTGCCGGTGGCATGTCTGCCTAACATGGAACTGATTTCACCATGATTTCACCACAATTTCACAATCTCTTTTACAGAGAGTATATAAATCATTCACCAATCATCATTCACCATTCATCCCCTACCTGTGCACGTCAGGGGGCCTTCTGCGGCCAGCTCAGCATCTTCCTTCCAGCCGTCGGCGGCCCGTTTCAGCGCAAGACCCGAGGCCTCAAGGCAATAGAGACTTGTGGCAACAAAGGACACACACACACAAATATGTGCCACAAATTGCCTGTGGACAAATCAATAAATCAGTATTATACCTATATTATAATAGATATATAATATACATATATATATATACAAGAAATATGTACTATATGTTGATTTTAGATTAATCCGTGTGTATATGTATGCAGGCATGAATGATGTGTTTGTCAACAGATTCGCATAGACTCAAAGAGTACAAAAAACATTTATATCAAGCTGTACATATCTATACAAAATAAAAATTGTCTGATATTGACTGAATATTTCATATACCTCCTCATATATGGTTGAGATC
The DNA here is from genome assembly GCA_009767595.1 of Symbiodinium kawagutii. Taxonomy (NCBI): domain Eukaryota; class Dinophyceae; order Suessiales; family Symbiodiniaceae; genus Symbiodinium; species Symbiodinium kawagutii. The sequence goes on along the minus strand of VSDK01014467.1, from coordinate 21,509 downwards.
GGAGGATGTCCCAACTGCCAGGCGGCTTTCTTGATCATCGGTTGCACAAGATGTTCAGCGCATCACATAACATGCGACTGACCATGAGCGCAACATGCGAGATATGCTCGGCTTCACCAGTCTATCCATTGTCTCCTGACTCCTAATTTGGCTTCATCTCTATGTCCTAAGTCCATGAGTGTGTAGATGCCCTTGCGTTCAAAACCTGAAAAGAGTATTGCTTTCTGCCAGCCAAATGAAGCACACAGTATTGGGGAATACAACCATTGTACTCTCACGAGTAATATACCACATGCAATCTTGTGGAACAACGTGGAACAGCGAATCTACCATTGTGGGCTATTTCGGGGGTTCTTGCCTCTTATTGTAGCCAATCTTACGCATTGTCAACTAGGCACGTACTAATCATGAAGCACGATAACTCTTCATAAGACTGCATGATAAACCATGATCAACCGCGCCTGTAGCAGCCACCATAAGTCGCCACAAGCGTTGCTGGTCTCCCCAGCTGCATCGTATCAACGCGGCCCAAGTCACAGGGTGAAAGAGACCGCCCAAGCGCCCCGCAGCCGCAGGGCTTTCCAGCATGGCTGCGGCGAACTGGCCCATGTGGGGCAAATGGCCCACCAAAACCTGGGAGCAAGTTGATGGCCAAATGTTGGTTTAGGAACCGAAAGCCGAGGTGAGTAAAATATTTCAATGAGGTTCAGGAGATTAAATGAATTCAAACTAATTCAACAAGTTTCAGTAATTATATTGTTGTGCAACTAGTATTGTTGTGCAACTAGTATTGTTCAACCACCCACTTTCAGCTCATCTCAAACAATTTCAGTACGGCCTTCAAGGACTCAGTTTCCAATCAACCAACTTTTTAACAAAATGTGACCACTTGATGCCAACTGCAAAAGTCTGTGGGGAAGGGGGATGCAAAGCGAGTATTTATTGGTCAACTTATGTGATTGGACTGTCGCGGAAACCAAGGGTTGCCAACCTATTCTACACTAATACACATGAGAAAAGTAACACCAATTGCTGGATATAGGGCCAGGGTGTCCCTAATTTGTGATCTGCACATAACTGCACATTTTCCTCATAACCTTTTGGTCCTGTTGGGGCAGTCCAGCTCTCCTCTGGAACAGCCGCATGAACCAGTTGACTCGATTAGGTCCTGGGTTGATGGTAAGCTGAGCGGCCCATCCAAGCTACAAGGACAAGGACTGTCAGATTAAAATCGAAGGATTACATGAATGGGGCAAGGGCCTGTAAAAAAGCGCAAGAATGCCGGGAATCACAGTGAGGACCATGGAGGATGTCCCATGGGATCAATATCCGAACCCCGCTCTTGCGGAGCGGATCCTCCGGCACGATGAGAATGCTGAACTTTTCGGGGGACACCAACAAGCCAATAAGTGACCTGCCATTTGTAGGAGAAATTCTTACATCTTCCCGGAGGAGATGAGAACATGTGAGGAAGCCCCCTGTTCAGCAAGATCCCTTGAGCTGATGCTGATTCATGTTTGCCAATCGGCATCAGTTGACCGGATGAAGGCCCTGGCAAATTGATCTATGACCATCTATGACCATCAACTACTCATGTCCACATCCATTGGTCTGGACCATCCTGCTGACTCATGGACAGCATCCTGGCTGAGTAGGGGCATTTCCGTCCATGCATAGTGTACGCCATGGCGACGCCAGCTATGTCAGCCACACGTGGTTCCAAGATGAGGCAAGCCAGACCATTCCCAACCTCGTTACCTGATTTGCTTAACGGTGTCAACCGCAATCCAAAGTTACTTCTTTGAGGGTACTATAGGCGGTTGCCTTCTCTTTAAGTTGGGGTTGGTTCGTTGGGTTTGGCTCGTTTGTCCATATGTGTTCCCAAGAGGAATTCATATATAATCAGCTCTGATCCGAATAAACATGCTCCTGACTCCGAGACTCCTGATATTGAACCAATAAAAGCCCTCCAACTGATCTTGGTCCTTTGTCAGGTTTCAACCATCATAGGTGTAGGATTTTTTTCCATTGACAGTCGATCCCACCAAAACAGAGATACCAGTGATCGTCTTCGGCCAGTGACCGTCGAAGATCTGAGTCAATGGGAAATTGGTCAAGGAATATGTCAATTCTGCATATATACTGTATGCAAAATGCATGCGTAGCTTGTTCTTTGACTGCACATGGCGTCTTTTGGCGATGAAATGTCAGAATCTATTTAGATAATATCAGTCATATATTAGATACAGTCGGGGCTTGTAATTGTGCTTGTTCCCTGGCTTTGCTCAACACGCAAGGCTAGCCAAACAACACCACCTCTTACACCCTCAGCAGCCAAGCAACCACCACTGGTGCTTTGGGTGATGAAAGAAGCCTCAAACAGGGAACTGCAAAAATGATTAAAGATCCGTGCATGGTTTACAGCGGACGTGGAACATACACAGGTGTCAAGGCTCCTTCCTCCAATCAACGGGAACCTGTGTCAGTTTGCAATTTCCAATCCTACTCCATATGAAACCATACGCCATACGCTGGTAAAAGCACACGTGTTTGAGTCCACATCTTCTACAACAATGCCGCAGCCGCAGTATGGGTAAATCTCAACTAACAACAAACTGCGTCAACTCAGGGCTTTAAGCCCTATCTATTCCTCCAAATGGCAAATCCACATCATACACTTCACCCATACATACAAACCCCTATCAGTCATCATTGACCACTCATGGTTTATGAGGCACTGGCTCTTCCATGCAAACCAATAAACAGAAATGGATTGAAATTGAAGCCCAGAATGAACCGCCACGTCCAATCGAGGAACGGCATCGCCAAAGAGGCTTCGTCTTTGGGGCTTAGACCCACCACCTCTTCGCAGGCCACCTCCGGCCGCGGTCACAGCATGTCACAATCTTTCAGAAAAGGCCACAACTGATGAATGAGTGATGGTGGCCGATGGTGGCTGGTGGTGGCTGATGGTGGCTGATGGTGGCTGGTGGTGGCTGATGGTGGCTGATGGTGGCTGATGGTGGCTGATGGTGGCTGATGGTGGCTGATGGTGGCTGATGGTGGCTGATGGTGGCTGATGGTGGCTGATGGTGGCTGATGGTGGCTGATGGTGGCTGATGGTGGCTGATGGTGGCTGATGGTGGCTGATGGTGGCTGATGGTGGCTGATGGTGGCTGATGGTGGCTGATGGTGGCTGATGGTGGCTGATGGTGGCTGATGGTGGCTGATGGTGGCTGATGGTGGCTGATGGTGGCTGATGGTGGCTGATGGTGGCTGATGGTGGCTGATGGTGGCTGATGGTGGCTGATGGTGGCTGATGGTGGCTGATGGTGGCTGATGGTGGCTGATGGTGGCTGATGGTGGCTGATGGTGGCTGATGGTGGCTGATGGTGGCTGATGGTGGCTGATGGTGGCTGATGGTGGCTGATGGTGGCTGATGGTGGCTGATGGTGGCTGATGGTGGCTGATGGTGGCTGATGGTGGCTGATGGTGGCTGATGGTGGCTGATGGTGGCTGATGGTGGCTGATGGTGGCTGATGGTGGCTGATGGTGGCTGATGGTGGCTGATGGTGGCTGATGGTGGCTGATGGTGGCTGATGGTGGCTGATGGTGGCTGATGGTGGCTGATGGTGGCTGATGGTGGCTGATGGTGGCTGATGGTGGCTGATGGTGGCTGATGGTGGCTGATGGTGGCTGATGGTGGCTGATGGTGGCTGATGGTGGCTGATGGTGGCTGATGGTGGCTGATGGTGGCTGATGGTGGCTGATGGTGGCTGATGGTGGCTGATGGTGGCTGATGGTGGCTGATGGTGGCTGATGGTGGCTGATGGTGGCTGATGGTGGCTGATGGTGGCTGATGGTGGCTGATGGTGGCTGATGGTGGCTGATGGTGGCTGATGGTGGCTGATGGTGGCTGATGGTGGCTGATGGTGGCTGATGGTGGCTGATGGTGGCTGATGGTGGCTGATGGTGGCTGATGGTGGCTGATGGTGGCTGATGGTGGCTGATGGTGGCTGATGGTGGCTGATGGTGGCTGATGGTGGCTGATGGTGGCTGATGGTGGCTGATGGTGGCTGATGGTGGCTGATGGTGGCTGATGGTGGCTGATGGTGGCTGATGGTGGCTGATGGTGGCTGATGGTGGCTGATGGTGGCTGATGGTGGCTGATGGTGGCTGATGGTGGCTGATGGTGGCTGATGGTGGCTGATGGTGGCTGATGGTGGCTGATGGTGGCTGATGGTGGCTGATGGTGGCTGATGGTGGCTGATGGTGGCTGATGGTGGCTGATGGTGGCTGATGGTGGCTGATGGTGGCTGATGGTGGCTGATGGTGGCTGATGGTGGCTGATGGTGGCTGATGGTGGCTGATGGTGGCTGATGGTGGCTGATGGTGGCTGATGGTGGCTGATGGTGGCTGGTGGTGGCTGATGGTGGCTGATGGTGGTTGATTTGGGTTGGATGGTGGTGGTGGTGGTTGAGGGTGTATCGAGGATTCCAAGGGGTGATTGCTGATTGAATCGATGTCAATTTTATCCCCCCACCCACCCAAGATCTAGGTGAACTATAGTTGTTTCCATTGCCAGCCCCAACCAACTAGCGACCCAAAATCTGGTCTTTATACAACAACTGCCTTGTGACCGGTCCAACATGAGAAGGGCACATGTCCAACGCTGAAATAGATAGGCCTGCCTAGCCATGTGCCAAGATGAGATCAATGGCTAGCAAAACGCAAAACTTCATGATGAGATCCGTTTGGACATGCTGGGATACCACTTCACTGCCCTCATTTTTTCGTGTGGGCAATTGGATGTGCACCCCCACTTAGCAACTGGTGACATCTACCATGGTTATAGGGCTTATTGCCTGCCGTTTTTGCTGGTTCACCATGGTACTAGGATGTTATAGGGGCTTGCTCACCTACCTTGTAAAGCTAATTCGCAGCATGGTTATATCCCAGCCAATTAAGCCCACCAAATATGTACAGTATATGGCTGTGGGTCAAAGCCCTGTACCACTGGTGTACCATCATTTATCAGTATATTCCCTATACCTTTGTTGGCTATTATTCATCATCCCCAATTATTGATGCTTAATATTGACCCGTATCGACATGACAATCAACAACAATATTAATGTTGAGATATCAATGGCTATATAAGTCATTAATGACCTACATAGTAATCAGTGGCTATAAAAGTCATTCACAACCCTTAATCATCACCTAGGTAAAGATGGTAAACTTACCATATAAGACTATCATCTCCAATGGTAAGTATATTCCCTATACCTTGGTTGGTTATCATCTATTATCCCCATCTGTAGACTTGTAGCCACAGAACCTTCAATGGTAAGCTGCCCAGGCAACCAGCCCGATCTTCCGTGGCAAGGCACCGTCCATCCTGCATCTCTCAAGGCACCAGCGACCAGCTCCGCCGTCTGCGCAGCACGCAGCTTGCCGCTGTGACCCAGGAACGCCTAGACCGGACCCGTGAGACCGGCAAAGAATGGTTGGTAATGGTTGATCATAATGGTGAATAATGGGAACAGGGATGATACTAATCGTTCATAATGATAATGATGGTTAATAATGGTTAATATTGATTAACCCCAAAATAGGGAACCCCGATTTGTTGAATTATTACTATAAGTGGTTGATATCGGAGATGATTTGGGGGGTTCCATTATAAGAAACCACCAAATAACCAACCAGCAAACAGGAAGCGTCAAAACAAATCGGCAACAAGAATAGTAACAACTCTTCAGTAAAAAATCATTCTAATTTTTAATGTGATGATTTGCTCAATAGTAGCTAGTGTCTCGACCTTCCCTGGTGGTTTTGTAGTCCTTGAGTTGTCGCCTGCGTGTGTCGTTCCTATTCTGCAGCCATTTGTAAATCAAATACTGCTAGAAAGCTCAACAAGCAGCAAGCTTGCCCTTTTCAATTAAACAAGCACGAAACAATGTACACAAAGCAATAAGCAATGCGTCAAAATTAGGACCTTACAAAATGTGTACATATACATTTGTCAAACACAATTGGACGGTGCATCTGAGTTGTGATTGAAAAGGTGTGAAATAGTGGTAGGTCAGACCAGGCATCTGATGTCCAATGCTTAAGGTGGATACAACTTTGTCTTGTCACCCGTTCCAAGTCTCCATCACACCTTGCTGCGCATAAAGCTATGTGAGTGGGCTACTTGGTAAGAAACCCATTTGCAAGTCTGACTTGGTCCATCTGAGGACCCTTATCCTGTTCAAAGTAGGCGGGTCGGGCTATAGCCATATAGCCGCGGTTCCTAAATCAAGACACAACACCTCACAGCAGGATTGACAAACCCCAGTCTTATCCAAATGGAAGAGCATCCTCTGTTGATGGCTAGGCATGAGCACGTATCGTTGCTCAATTATCAATTACCAATAAGCCATCAACTCAAGATAGGTTGTAGCTTTCGCTGTGGTTTGATCACATCACCTTCCAATTTATTTGCCAAGCTGGAATCTGCGCTGTCATTCCACGAGCAACCTCCCGAGTCTCCGCGGTCGTCAAGTATGCCACCACCTTCTTGGCGGAGCTTGCCTCGTGGCATCCGGCATTGGACTGGAGGCTGTCGATGATATGCGAAAAGCTGTAGACTTCAAGCTGTTTGCCGGCTGGAGATGTCAATGTCAAGTGACATGTCGTCTTAGCCTTTTGATGTACAAAGCTGGAGGATTGTTGGATACAAAATCTTGGTATTAATATACTGGATAGAAGTATCTTTTTTTTTGGTCCCAGGAATGGGCAGCCAATTCACATCAATGGTCGCGACCGATCGTTTCGGCACCAAATGGGACCCATCTAAAATGAGACTCGGCACGAAACTTGAAACGCATGCAGTTGCTGCAGAGCTTCAAGCAATATACTGCTTGGTGGGTGTAACCCCGTCCCAAACAAATAATCAATCAACCAACGGTCCCAAATCATCCCAAATATTGAGAAACACATGTTTCAAACCACCAACAACCAGCAAATTGTGAAATTTCACATAAGAAAATATATGCAGTGAACAGTCTATACGACAAACGATTCCCGTAGATGACACGCTATGGCAGTTCTTCGAAGAAAAGAGTGAGTCATCCATTGCTATCCATTGGCTATCCATACAAACAACTCCCCTAAATGACCAATCTAGGTTGGATAGCCAACTATAAAGTTGTTAGCTTACTCATGGCTGTTGGTTGCCGTTGATTGGGAAGCTCCACCAGGTTGGACATGACAAGATGCTGCTTCAGATCGCCCCTGTTCTGACAGAGGTCGCTGGGAATCCTCTTCCTGCGGGACAGGCGTGCCATGCCGAAGCAGTAAACAATGCCTGGCGGCCTCAGATTGCTGGAAGGGTCTACAACAAAGGTGGGGCTATTGCTTGAGAAGCCATTCATCTGCAGATACGCCTACCATAAATAGATTACAATAAATAGTAGTTGCCTTACTTATAAACCAAGTTAGCTCAAATAGTGAATCATGATTGCAAGCCGCATAAAACTCCTGTTGAAATTGATAAACTGTGAATATAAGAAATAAGTGAATATAGATCTTTAACCACATGGCATTTGCCAAAACCTACCACTAAAGGGTACTCGTCTGTAGGATTCCAACCTTACAGCACAGCCTCAAGCAGGTATGATAAACCAGGAGGATCTGTTCTGATAACCACAATTTTGGTTCCATGCTTTCAGTTCTCTCAGCTTCCATCCAGTGAGGAACTTAGGAATCACATTCAGCAGGTGCTGCGTGCTTTCAAACCTAAAAACGTCAAACCGAACATGACCGGGGCATTCACAGGTTCCAGGATCTGAACAAACTTAAGGGCAACATGTCTTTTCGTGGGTAATCAACCTATCCAAAGAATGCCAGCAGGGCAGGAGCTCCATTCTTCTATGAACATTTGGTCCGACAAAGACACTGCGCCTTCATCTGTCGGCTTGTTGGTGATCCCTATATATCCTTTCATCAGCCAAAATTGCGGATAGAACTTGTAGGCACATTTTGCTAACATCAACAAACCATGTCATCCACAGCGGGTACCCATGGCGGTGAAGAACGAACGATAAATCAACTTCATTTTTGATGGGATGCTTACTGTACAACAAAGCATTTACTAGCTTCCAACAAAGCACTTCGCCGTCACCGAATGGTAGTCCACCCATTTTGCTACCATCGCTCAGTGTCTAAAGAACAATAGGATTGCTTTTCTGCAAATCTGTTCATGCCTTGCTCGAGTAAGCACCATTCACACTACTAGCATATATAGTAGAGGAAACAATCACTGTTGTTGTAAGATTGTTGAATTTAAACATTTTGTTTGACAGCCAAGGGACCAAAAGAGAATTTCAAATAGGACGCAATGTTTCCTAACAAAAACCCGCATATACAGAGTTTGCGTTATTTGGATAGCGGATATTTATTTGCTTGCGGTTTATTCATCAAACCCTGGAGACATGATGGGCCCCAGGATATCTCTATTCGCATTTCCCAATCCATGTTTATCATCAAATTCATCAAATCTCTATTTTTATCATCAAATTCATCAAATCTCAATTTTCATCATCAAATTCATCAAATCTCCATTTTTATCATCAAATTCTTCAAATCTCCATTTTTATCATCAAATTCTTCAAATCTCAATTTTCATCATCAAATTCATCAAATCTCCATTGTTATCATCAAATTCATCAAATCTCCATTTGTATCATCGAATTCATCAAATCTCCATTTTTATCATCGAATTCATCAAATCAACATTAGCATCCGCACGTTGCCCAAACGATGGTGACGCAAAGAACGAATCACACCAAGATGCATCCGCCATGATGCAGGTGCCAGGATTCAACGCCGCTTGAGCCAAAGCACCGGAAAAACAATTGCCGCTAGCAGTTAAATCTATCAACTGGCAATATCTATATCCAACTGATATATCTAACTGGTAATTGCATGTAATTGCTATATCTATCAGTTGAACAATTAATTGCTATATCTAACTGGTAATCATCATCTAGTCTAAATAATAGGTGATTAATTCTCAACAACTATGAATAATCAAGAATACCTTTTATGGACAATCTGTTCATATATCAAGAACCAATAGCTTCGTCTAGATAGAAATGATCAATTGCAATGCGTTTGTACAATAATAGTTGAGACTAGTTGAAGAAATAACAAATGACTATCAAACTATGTCAGCTTGTCCAAACCATCATCAATCAGTTGTTAACTTGATGGAAATCACGGTGAAGGATGGACAAAAAAACATAATCTTAGTCATAATTAAAAATATACATTTGTATCAAATACTATTTGTATGTCTATGATTGCTCATCCTCATTGATCAATCCAACGATGGCGGAAACGATGATATCTTTCTTTTGGTTCACAAGTACAACCATACCATCGAACCATCCAACCACGGCTGGGCCATCGCACAGCGTCCCAAGCGCCAACTTCGGCACTGGCGCAGCGGCACCGCCTGGGACCTGGTGCAGTGGTGACAACCACCAGCAACAGAAGAATCATGGGAGATCTATAGATTGATAAAGCATTATTCCCCCATTGCTATTGATGGTTAACTAATGGGTTAACCAATGGGTGAACAAATGGGTTAAGTAATTAAAAAAAACATAGTTAACTACAGCTTATTAATGGTTAACTAATGGATGATTATCATGAATGGTTAACAGTTATTAATGGCTATGAACCATATACGTTATTAATGGTTAACGCATGATTAGTAATTATGCATGGTTAATAGGTCTTAATGGTGAATAATAATGTGAAGAGTTATTGATGGCTATCAACTATAGGTTGCTAATGGTTAAGTAATTGGTCGACTAATGGTTTGTGGCTAACTAATCCCTTCTTCCTATTACTAACCCCCCCCGGGATTTAACATTAGAGGACCCTTATATTAAATCTGGGACCCTAATAATAAAAACCATTTGAGCGTTGAATATTTGCCTTTTTAAATTCTTTATTAAAACCTATTCAAAAATTGCAAAAACCAACTGCACAAAGGGGACCCTAATATTAAATTTAGGACCCTAATAATAAAAACCATTTGAGCGTTGAATATTTGCCTGTTTTAAATTCTTTATTAAAACCTATTCAAAAATTGCAAAAACCAACTGCACGAAGGGGACCCTAATATTAAATTTAGGACCCTAATAATAAAAACCATTTGAGCGTTGAATATTTGCCTTTTTAAATTCTTTATTAAAACCTATTCAAAAATTGCAAGAACCAGCTGCACGAAGGGGACCCTAATATTAAATTTAGGACCCTAATAATAAAAACCATTTGAGCGTTGAATATTTGCCTGTTTTAAATTCTTTATTAAAACCTATTCAAAAATTGCAAAAACCAACTGCACGAAGGGGACCCTAATACTAAACCCCCCTAGGCCAAGGGTTTTTTGATAATAGGGGATAAAAACGTTGCTTGGGGCATGTTGTTTCCTTTTAAGTTTTCAATTGCCACAATAAAAATACAATTGACCAAAACCAAAAAAATCCAGAAGTGGACCCCCAAGGGTTTTTTTATAATTGGGGAGGGTTTAGTAATAGGAAGAAGGGATTACAAGAGACTTGTAGGCTATTGATACCTGTTGGGATATGGTAAACGATGGGTTGATAATAGGATGGTAAATCAAGGATCCACCTAACTGCTATCACCCTACTGGCAGCACAGCCCAGATCGGTGAAACAGTGGATTATAATGATTAATAATAGCAGACAGGAAACCAAAATAGAGGTTGATGATAGCTAGGCGGGTAATGATAGATCCGTAAACTCCTGGTACTTGATGGTGAATCACCAGCCGTTGAGCAGGCAAACTGGGGGTGGTTTATTATGGTTTATCACTATGGATCCAACAATGCAAGTGTGAACCACCAGCATTACATGCATCTAATAACGGCAACCATCAGCACGGAAACATAAAGCACCAATTGGAATTTGGGAACCAACACTATCCAACATCATTCCAACATCCAACGTGGACATGGTAATGGAAATTCCATGCTGGGGCTGGTCTGCCTTCACAACTCTTTTCAGAGCCCCACGGGGGGTGTAATCAACCAACAGAACTTCAAGCGCCAGCTTTCTGCTGCGCGAATCGCCAAGGATTTCGTTGACCAAAAGTCCAGCTTGGTGGAAACAAAATCTCCAAACGCATGGCATTCCATGACTATCCAACTATCTGCCACTTCGAGCAGTTCCAGTGATTGAGGTGCAGATCTGACGATAGCCGGCGTCTTCACTGTTACGACCACATGACCTGCTGGGTTTGGGTTATATACTCCGAGTCATCAGGTGAAACCGACCAAGTGGGGGCACCCTAAAACAATGGAATTGTCGACCAGCTGATTGGTATCCATATTGTGATAAAATGTAGTTACTATGGTTAATAATTTGTGAGGCCACTCACCATCTGTAACACAGCATTAAGCAGCTTTGTCGGATCTTGTTGCTCACTATCTCTCTAACCACGAACCACCTGGCAAACCACCTGTCGTGAGGTTTCCCGTCCTGTTTGGGCACTGCCATAGCAGCCTTTGCTGGCACACCTGCGTGGAGAAGTCCGCATGTCGCATGTCTTGATATCTGATATGTGCATTATAGATTGTCATAGCGTTCTTTATATCTTAGATCTATACATGCATGCTAAATAATCATTGTATATAATCAAATGGTATAATAAGCACAAATCAGAAGCTGGAGGTTGATTCAGCTGCCAATCAACTTTGTACAAGGTTTGCCCTCACTACCGACAGCAGGGTGTTTCATTGAGGTGGATCTGCTGGCGCGCGAGCAGCAACTAGGTTGAGCTGGCGTCATATCCAACGGGGTGGTCCGCTCGGCATGAAATGTTGCGCAACAAAAAATACATGTTCCAATACAAAAAACATGAACAAATGAAAACACCACTCGAAGTAGATAGGTTGCCAAATAAAAAGAATCAAATAGTTTGGAGCACACCCAACGCTATTATTACTATTCATGTAAACTCTGATTGGTCAAAAAGCTGCATGGTCAATGGTGGTCTATGGTGGTGCATACCGACTATCTGAACACCAACGGAGGATATCTATGCTGTCCATACACAATCAGCTCATAGCGTTCACGATTGAAACAAGTAAAAATGACTGTCAATAGAGTAATTGCTTTAGCATTGAACAGCTACAATCATTGTCAATCTTGCCTGGTCGAAATAAATGCACGAAACGATAATGAAAAATACACACAACAGCAAAGTGAGAGATAAACACTTCGCGAACAAATCTGTGAAACTGCAAATCACATGTTGATTGATTCTAATGAATGCATGAGCATACAAATGGCGATCGTCACGAAAGATAATAATTCAACAAACACAATATCCCAACAGCAACTATTACCATGTTGGCCAGCATTATATGCAAACAAACATCTTTTTAAATCATCCGACCAAAACTATTTCGAGCATGTTTGAACTTTAGCACCTGATGCAAAAACCATACAAAGTGTGAGTAATTAATTATGACACTGAACAAATCAGTTTATTGAATACTGAAATTTGGAAAAAATGAAACAAAAGCAAATCATTGTTTGAAAAATAACGCACATATATGCAATTCACAGTATACATCTGTATAATGTTGTCACCTGATTAGTGGGATGGTCCTCTATTATGAAAAGTTTTCCAAAAAACATTCAGACCCATAGGAATGGTTGATGGTCCTCAATAATGGAAGATTGCTTTTTTTGGGGGTCATTTTTTTAAAAAAAATATGTTTAAACATGTTTGTATTAAAGCAAATCATTTCAAGGAAAATAGGAAAAATCTGGAGGCAACTTAGAAGTTGAGACAGCTTCAACTCTGAGAGCTTAAGCAACTGAGACAGCATCAAATCCCTGATTAAGTTCAATTTAAAAACATTGACCTAAACAATTTTCCAAGAGGGTAGCTCAGGCAGAGGTCCGTTCCTGATTAATAGCTTTGTTGCCATGGTCCTATACTATGACCAAAACTTTTGCCCTTGGCTTGCTTGCAGCTTCTTTCCTTTAGCTTTCTTTTCGCTTTCTTTTCCTATTCATCCTTCTAGTTTTCCTTCTAGCCTTTTTAACAACCACAGCCATCTCAAAGCATCAAATCCCTTATGAAAGTCAATTAAAAACATTGGCCTAAACAATTTTCCAAGAGAGTAGCTCAGGCAGAGGTCCGTTCCTGATTAATAGCTTTGTTGCCATGGTCCTCTACTATGACCAAAACTTTTGCCCTTGGCTTGCTTGCAGCTTCTTTCCTTTAGCTTTCTTTTCGCTTTCCTTTCCTGTTCATCCTTCTAGTTTTCCTTCTAGCTTTCCTTCTAGCCATCAGAAAGCGAGAGAAAGGAAGAAAGAAAGGAAGAAAGAAAGAAAGAAAGAAAGACAGAAAGAAAGAAAGAAAGAAAGACAAAAAGAAAGAAAGAAAGAAAGAAAGAAAGAAAGAAAGAAAGAAAGAAAGAAAGAAAGACAGAAAAAAAGAAAGACAAAAAGAAAGAAAGAAAGAAAGAACGAAAGACAGAGAGAGAGAGAGAGAGAAAGAAAGAAAGAAAGAACGTAAAGGAAAAAGAAAGGAAAAGTATTGCGAAGTCCAGGGTCAAAAAGTAAAAGGAAACAATACACAAAGTGGTGGCAAGGAAAAAAACAGGTTTTCCACAATAGAGGATCATAGCTTTGTTGAGGGGGGGGGCCCACTAATCAAGAGCCAACATTACTGACTGTATCATCTCTAAACAACACATCATAAACACTAAGCAAATCCCCAGTGACCTTGGGCCGCTGCCATGACCACCGGCGCAGCTGCCTGGCGCTTGAAAAAAAATCGCCAGGTGGATCAACATGAGGGGTGAGAAACCCATTTTTTGGTAGGCAAACATGAGGGGTAAGACCTATTTCTATACATTTTGTACATTTTTGGTAGGCAAAGACCTATGTTTGATCAGCAAAGCATTGCCTTGTAGATTTCAATACTATCTAGTGATCAACACTCTTGATGAATGATGGGTCAGTAACAAGCCACCAAATCAGAGACATGAGCCTGACCTACCGCGATAAACAATTCTTCTGAATAGGCGAGTTGAGTTCGACCCAAAACACTGAAGCTGACTGATACTTCGATCGACCTTACATGGCATTGGTCCATGGACTCATCGACATTGATCCACCGGCGACCAGCCGAAAGGCTGAGCGACGACCGAGAACCTGGCAATGGCCAACCTCACTGAGACCTGAACC
>VSDK01014466.1:355634-392232 GCA_009767595.1 Symbiodinium kawagutii | reverse complement strand
CAGAACCGCGTTGGTTTTGCAAGGCCATTTGCCAGCAGAGGTGGAGACGACACGCGTACACATTTTAGCGTAGGACAAAATTTTCCATCTTTTGTCAATTTTTTTGATTTACTGATAGCATAGTTGATGATGTATGCGATGGTGATGCAGATATAGTTGATGATGCGTGGCCCTGATGGTTTTAATCAGTCACAACCTTACTCTGGAAAAATGAGTTGTTAAGCTGACAGCCTAAGATTCAGGGTAGTTTAGGCATACCGAAAATGCGGTGTCTAAAACACAGCAGTGAACTCTGGGCAGAAGAAAAATATTTTGCCTAAGATTCAGACCCCTCAGCAGAAAATCGACTAGCAGTAGTGGATTGGGATTTCACTCCCTGGTAGAATACTGTTTGGGGAGTGGATCCACGTTCTGGTAGAGCAGTCGCTACTGGAGTGACTGTTCTGCGGTTGACCAGGCACAGAAGAGATTCTGAAATGATCCTCCTTGAAATGCTCCGCGCTGGGGAGAGCTTCAAGCACAAAGTTGCTCAAGAGCTCGTTAGCAACCAAGCAAAGGGATTCACAATGATTTGCAGTTTTGATTTGCTCCAGTTGTGGCCGGACCCAAGCCCCGACAGCCTTCAGCTGCACTTAAATCCAGACGAAACGCAGGCCGCAGAGAAGAATTGGAAGGATCATAGTCGAAAGCGTCATCCGAATCTTTTGGACCTTGAAGGCAAAGTTGTGGACGTACATAAAACATCGTAATTTGCAGTAACGCATGGCTCTTTGGCCGATGCTCTAGCTGCTGCAGGAGAGCCAAACGTGGGGGTTTCTCAAAGGTATACGAATGTTGAGTATACGCCAAAGAAGGCGAGCGTTCGCCCTCCAAAAAAAATATGGGCGCTGACGCGCCTTAGTGGGGCTTTGGCGTGTTTTGTCTTGTTGGGGCATGTTGGGCTATGTGGCCGCGTGGGCGTCAGCTGGGCCGTGCTGGGGCGGTGTTGGCGCCATGTTGAAGTTTGTCCATGCAACAATGGCTTCAAAGAATACCCTACAAAGGGATGCCTCCGACTGTCCGCAAAAAGCCTCTCAACAGTGTGTTCCAAGCATGTCTCGCCAGAGACACCCGCAAGTTTGCTCCACCAGAGCCCCCCCACAACACTTGTTCGCATAGACAAGTGGTTTTCGAGACGGCGACCCCCTCGCAACAACAACGTTGCCCGCGAAACCTAGAGGCTCTACAACAGCGTTCCCTAACAGTGTCCTGGCCCCTAAATGCCTTCCCCAATAACCTCTACAAACGGCATTTGTCATAAGACATCGGCCCTTAGCGCATGGTGATTTCACAGGGCCTATGTCAATTGAACAAAACCATGATGAAATGCCAGCAGGTGCCGACAAACGTGGGGTACGAAATCCTGAAGGATCATGCGGATGATTGCCCGGCACCGGCGTGCTGGACATGTTGCATTCCAGCATCTTTATATACATCTTTGTGTTTCAAGCCCGAAAGCAATTAGCATTTCACATGCTGTAATTACATACTTGCAACCGGATTGCGACAAAGTTCTCGTAGCTCTGGTCGCGCTCTGAACTTATCAGTCAAAGTATCGGCCAAAGCGTTCCTGCAACCGGTTGAATCTGCGACTACGAAGCGCCAAAATTCATAGAAGCATCCGTGTTGGCATCCTTCAAGCCTGCCAGCCCGTTCTTTCTCCTCCGATGACTGCAGCGATGGGGGACGCCTGAGATGACCTTAATGGATTGGTTGGTTGGGTGTGTAATAGGGTATTTGTAGGGGATCAGATTGCTTGATATGGTATTTGTAGGGGATTGTAGTGATTAATAGGATATCAACACCAACGATAAGACCCATATGGAAATTTCTCGATTCTCAAGTCAGTGAAAGGGGTACCCCTCGTTATCATCCAGTTTATTAGCCATTTGTAGTGATAAACCAACCATTTTATGGGTTTCCGTATTTTAAGAAACCACCAGTTAATGAAATACCGCTGCCAGCTACTTGGTTCGTAGTTAATTTGTGGTCGGACATGGCCCATTCGCCAACCAATAACGAACAAAACCTGCATTCTTTATGTTAGCTAGGGCCACCGCCTGTGCTTGTGTGGAGTCAGCCACTAGGTCATTAGGTTCGTAAGAGCTGGCATCGCTGATGCTTTCGTGGTGCCATTCAGTGGCACATGGCACATCCATGTTTTCAGAACAAAATGTATGCTATAATCTAGTGCTAGCTGATGTCCCGAAGTTCCTCGTTAGTTGACGATGACATCCTGGTCCAACCCTGACGCTGCTCATGCTCAGGCTGGGCCAACAGAAGCACCTGATAGGAAGCACTCAGGACTGGCCGCCGCGATCAGCCAAGCATTTCCATGTCGACCATCATCGTATGTCAACATCAAAATTTTTTGATGTGGGGTTGTGAGCATCTTGGAAATCTTGGTGCGTTTCCAAATCGCTGGAACTGTCTAGTCCTAGAGAAAACTGAAAAGAACAAGTTTTTCTGAGACTACTCATTATTGTGGCTTTAGTGGAATTGACCATGGAGGACATTGGCAACAAACAATTTTGGAATGAACCAGCAGTCATGGCTTACATTGATTCCTTGTGGTATCAATCACTTGGGGAAAATAGGCAACCGGGCTTGGACATATGCTGAGCCGCCGGCCTGTGCATCCCAGGTTTACAGGCGGTATGCAAAAAAAGACCTCGTCCCTCAACAGTGTTACACATCTTTGTGAACATCATCAAGATCAATAGGTCCCCTATTGTCATATAGTTGCTTGGTACACACCTGGTGGTTTCTCAAGTCAGTGAAAGGGGTATTGCAAGTTATCATCCAGTTTATCAACCATTTAGAGTAATAAACTTTGGGGTCCCCATTTATTGACCACTTAACCATCCATAGCTTTGGGGTCCCCAAGTCGTTGCTTGAGACACATCCCCTATTGGTTATGCACGTCGCCCCCCGCCCTGGCTGTAGTGGTAGCTTCATCTGGCCAATGGTTGGTCCCCAGATTTTTGTTCGTTATGGTATCCGCATAGCCGGGTGTTTCTCAAGTCATAGGGGGGCCCGCAGTTATCATCCAGTTTCGAAACCATGGATCATAATAAACCAACAATTTTTTTGACACCCCTATTCAATGGAACCGCCACACGATGTTTTGCCAACCAATACTCGATACAAGGTGGGCCCCCAACCACTTATAAGTTGGGTTATAACCCCTATAACTGGTAGTTTACCCCTAGTTAGATGAGTTATAAACCAACTTATAAGTGGTTGGGGGCCCACTTTGTACCTACCACCACACGATACTTGCCATCAGCAAGTACGCCCTATCCCATCTGGCCAAACCTCGTAGCCGCGCTGGCTCTTTCCAGGATGGCGGAGAGCCAGGAGTCCCAGGATGCTGAGTTGGGTCGGGGCTGATGGGAAAGTGGTGAATGAATGGTAGGGTTCTGATTAAGGATGCTGGTTGATTACTATGGTTGATTATCAATCACAATTAGTGGTTGATTATTGTGTGATTTAATCATAATGGTTGATTATAAGAATCACTACCTTACCATGCTGATGGTAATGGTTGTGATCAACGATGCTTAGGGTAATGGCGGGGTTGATTATAAGAATCACACTGGTTGATTATAGGAGTCGCAACGGTTGATTTTTGATTCATCATCATGGTAGGGTTGTTGATCAACAGAAATCACTAGCCAGTTGGTTATTCATCATTAACAATGGTAGGGTTGATCAAGAATTAAGAATCAATTACTGGCTGATGATGAATAACCCATTGGCTAATGATCATACTAGTGATGAATAACATCGCTGGTTATTACAGTACATTCACATCATTATGACTAACTATGCACAGCCGATTGAAAAAAATCATGAACAGCTGATTGATAAAATCATGAACAGCTGATTGAAAAAATCATGAACCGCTGATTGATAAGATCATGACTATACAGTCGTTAATCTTTCATCTGGTAATGAATGGTGCAGGTGAACTGTTACGTAGTCAGCTGCTTCGCCATTGTCACGCGCAGGGAGCGCACGCGCTCGCGTAGACGAGCGGTGCTGATGGAGCAGCAGACCGAGAATCCGGAAGAGGAAGGCAGGGGCTTCAACCCATTCCGTAGGCTGCAGGTTTTGTGGGTGAAAAAATGGCCGAAAAGATTCATTGACTGGAAATGGTTGAAAAAATGCTTTGTTTAAAAAGATGGGTGTAGATAAGTTCCGAAAAAATGGCTGGAAGATTTCATTGGCTTGCGCTGAACCTTGAGGGTCCTGACAGAAGAACTGTTACAAGATGTATGACATCATGTCGCCGGATCTAAATCTACCACAGAATTGATGGGTGAAAGATAGAGAAATCCACCTGCATGATCAACCATTAGATAGGCATTACCAATCATTATCCCCCATGATTAACCACTGTTAACCAGTAATCAATCCTTATGAGCCACTTCCATGTCGAACTCTTTAGGGCGCAGAGCGCCGAGTTACGCCACGGTTGCGACAGGTTTTCAGGCACAAGTACCCAAAGCCTTGCTGCAGGCCACCGGGGGCTCTGCCGCGAACCTGTATCCGCATTTGTGCTGACACAAGCCTCACAACAAGAGAAGAATGGGTGAAACATTGTATCACTATGAATGTAATATGAATGTAATATGAATGTAATATGAATGTAATATGAATGTACTATGAATGTAATGTGAATGTAATATGAATGTAATCAAGCAAATAGATGGCTTTCTCATCCTTTCTTTTTCTACATGCACATTCTGTATACTGATATTTGTTTGTATTTATATGTTACACCGTTTGTTTGAATATTTCGATTTGTGATGATGCTGCCGCTGCTGCTGTCGTTGTTGATGATCTGGATGCAACTAAGCAGAACATCCGTTGCTTAGTTCCATGAAAGTGCACCTTGCACTATGCTCACTATACTGATTATCAGTTCCACGATCACCATCATCAGTTGGTTAGCTCCATCTATTATCAACCAGAATCATCAATCATTATTGTGCTGGGTAAAGCAAGGATAGATCTGGAAGTTACATCCAGATTTTTTGGATGTTTTTTTTCCAAAAAGTTGGGTGGTTCCCACTCCATGTCCTTCGTACCCAGGGTAGCGACCGATGTATCAGGATAAACCATGTTTTCTTTCACCTGTTTGAGCGATTATCAATCATGATAAATGGTCAGTAATGGTTGACCATGATCAATAAATCATGTTTGTCATGGTTGACTATTTATTGATCATGTTCATTGTTAATCATCGTCAACCAATATCAGTATGACAATGGTTGACCATGATCAATAAATGGTTTGTAATGGTTTGTAAATCCGTATTAATTGTATTGCGCCATTATCAACCACTAACCATGACTGACGATGATTGACCGGTATCTACTATTATCTATCAATGTTGAACCATCATTGAACTAGTACAGTACTACCGATCAAATAAGCATCTACGTAACCATTATTTACACATTGTCCAACCAGTAATGGTTGAAGAATGGTTGAAATGAATGTGTCTCATTGATCACTACCGGTATCACCATTATTTCACCTTGTATAATGCTTGTTAATTAGTATTCGTATATAATTGTGGAGTTAACCTCTACTTTCACCATAACAAATCATTCTTCACGGATATTTCAATATTTCACCAGTACTAAGAATAGCATAATAGCTCCATGATTCAAACATAAAACATCCATTTACTTTCAGTAACCATTTTTGATTATAAGCAGCAACCACTTATGGATCATTACCAACTAACCTTTAGTTATCAATCAACCAACGTCAATAACCAACCATTAATGATGGTGGACCCACCAGTTATTGATCCCTCATAGTTCCATTAAATATCCATTCACTTAACCATTATAACTGATCCATATCTTCATAACATAGTTATGATTATAACCACGAACCACTTGGTCTAGTGATATCATCAACCATTATTAATCACTACCATTCTTGATCACTTATTGTTACAACCAACCAACCATTATAACCACTAGCCAGTATCTTATCATTCTCTACCATTACAACCACCAACCACTGATCACTAGCATATCGTATCTGCTCCACCGTCCGGTTGAGGCCCTGGCCGCTGAACGCGACAGCAAGACCCAGCAGCTGGAGATCTGCAAGTCCCAGCAGGCGAGACTCCCGGGAGCGGCCCGGAGCATGGCAGGACGATGAAGCGGGAAGATCTAGCAACGATTCAGCGCCTGAAATAAAGTTTTTGTATGGTTTTATATTATTTTTTGTACGGTTTTTGATGGTTTGGTATGTTTTTTGGTTTTATATGTTTTTTTGGGGGTTCATATAGTTTTACAGGGGTTTCTGCGGTTGTACGGGTTTTTTAAAAGTTATAGGGGTAATAATGAATGGTCATAAATCATGAATAAGGGTTAAATCGGGGATCATACCAATTACATCTGTTGAAACTCATATGCAATGTTAGATCCATATCTCCAAAAATTCGTATTTGGTGATAGATCCCAGACTATTTTTTTGATTATTTAAATCTTCTGGCTGTCCATTTTTTCTTCACTTCATCGACCTGTTTACACTCCTTTGGTTTATATATATTTTTCACCCTGGCCCTGTATGTCCTCCAGAAGGTCAGCCTCAAGGGGGGAGGCAGCTCCGCACTTTATGATGGCTCAATTTTGGTCCGAAGTGCTTCCTTCATTTGGAAGTTTTCTCTAACGTGGTCGTTCTGCGCAGTTTGCTTCTTCTGAAGACCTCTGTTGTAAGGACAAGCAGTTGTAAGTACAAGCAGTTATGATGACTCCTTCTTGATCTTGCCTGTCGAGGACCGCATTCGTTTTTCTACCTTATTGTCCAGATGGTTAGCCTCAAGGGGGGAGGCAGCTTTGCTCTTTATGATGGCTCAATGTTGGTCCTAAAAGTTTCTTTTCTGTGGAAATTTTTCTCCAACCTGGACATTCTGCACAGTTGGCTTCTTTTGAAGATCGCTGGTATAAGAACAAGCAGCTAAAAGGATGAGCAGCCTTGCAGAAAGCAGCTCTTTTCATCGGTGCTCAGCATTGCAATTTTTCTCTATTGCGTTGGTGCCCTTCATTGCATTCTCTACTATTCCTTCGCCGCTCCATCCCTTAAAGCTTGAGCTAGCAGGGGCCGCCATTGGCGAGCCGGGAGACCGCGGTTCTCTTCTCTGGTATTTTGCTCCGGTCTTATCTACTTCAAGTTCTACAACTAGCCGTCACGAATCCTGCAGTGCGGCACAGGGCAAACCTCTAGGACTTTAATTTATTCTTCTCGGTAATTCATCTCATTTTCGGCTTGGCGGAGCGCTGCCTTTCTCCGTCAGGCCAGCCCTTTGTTTGAGGTGCTGGTGAGTTGATTCCAAGGCCTGCAAGAAGCTAGACGCCCCTTCTGTGAAGACACTGCGTGGGGATAGCGATTTCAAACCAGAGCGCGGTGCGAGCTGTGGTTCGCACTAGACGGAGCAAGCTTGGAAGCCTACGACCTATGCCAGCACCAGGTTGGAGGTAGCGCTTGATTTTTTGTGGATCTCACGCTTAGTCTTGTCCGGAGAAGGCTTAGAAGCCTTCTTGGGAGCCTACAAGGCCACCACTCGTAGGGACTTGGCCATAGACATCCAGGAGCGGCGAGGCAGGCACGGTATCCAATGTCCTGCGCAAGATTACATTGGGCTGCGCAACGCCTTCGGCCCGGACTCAGCAGTGGAAGGCATGGCGGAGGAAGAAAGGTGAGACTGGCCCCTACGACCTCCGTGAAGTTGCCGCCCGTGCTTTTGCACAGATGGTCAACGCTGGACATTTGCGCCAGGCTGCAGCAACCATCGCCATAGCCACCGTGGAGAAGACAGTCCTGCGAGTGCTGGGCAGGATTGGAGTGTCCTCACCTTTTTTGGCCTATCTCCTTTACAGAGAAATGCAGATGGGCATTGGATGTGGCAGCTGCGTGTCGCACACTGCTGTGTCATACGCATGGCCTAGCAGCTTTCGCATGTTTTCGTAACAGGGAGGCAACTTGAGGCACTGCATCAAGATGTTGCTTGGCTGAAAGACGATGAAGCAACATGGGATCTAGGATAACGATGGACAACGAATGTAACATGGCAAGACTGGGATCCAGGATAACAAAGAATCAGCTGCACGGACAACGGCAAGCCATTTTTTTCCTGAAGCGAAGTCTCCAGGACTGCTCCAGAACATCCCGCCAGCTGCAAGCCCGGTGGGCCAGCCGCGATGAAGGATGAGGAGTACACGGCTGTCATTAGAACCTTTTTGGATCTGCGTTGCACCGCAGAAAGAGAATATCAAAGGGCACTGCAGCACCCCACCGTCAGCGCCCCGCCCTGAACAAGATTTATTACATCAATTTTGGAAGGCAACTTCTTCGCAACAAAACTTTCAAAAACCGATACAAAACTTTCCGAAACCAACATCAAAAGTTTCCGAAACCAACATAAAACTCTCTAAAACCAATATACAATTTTCCAAAACTCTCCAGAACTCTCCAAACACTGATCTCCACATTCATGACCTGGAATACACCTATCTCAAAAGATGGTTTTGAAGCTTATTTTTGATGATTTCGTCAACCAAGCCAACATAAAATTTTCCAAAATTCTCCAAAACTCATCAAAACAGGTAGAAGTCAATCAAAACCTTGCTAATGTGCAGCTGACATGGCTTTTTCCCAAAAGTTTCCCAAGACCTTCCAAAATTCTCAAGAACTCCCCAGAATTTTCCAAAGCTCTCCAAAATTTTCCAAAGCTTTCCAAAACTCTTAAAAATTCACCAAAACTTTCCAAAACTCACCCAAAACTTTCCAAACTGTCCAAAACTCTCCAAAACTCACCAGAACAGGGAAGAGTCAATCAAAACTCTGCTATGGCCTCTTTCCAATCAAATTCCAAAATCCAACCAAAACTCTCCAAAACCCAATTCAAGCTTTCCAAAACTCTACGGTCAAATTTTTTGTAGATCTCGTTTTAGGGGGTGGTGGTGAGAGGGGGGTGCTACAGTGCCCTTCGAAAATATTTTTCAAAACATGGATGAAACATTATAGACGGCATTATATACGAAAGTTGTCATTCAAACGAAAAGTTATCCTATCAGGATTGACCAAAACTAACCACAACTAACGATAATTCACCACGACAATAATTACAAGGCCACATTTCATCATGTTTCTCCATGATGAACCACATTATCAGCCATTATTACTAAGTAACTACTAAATGATTTCAACGTCATTAACCTTGCTCAGATATGATTGATCGTGCACAAACATTATATAACCATAATTAGCCACCAGTCGTGATCATGAACCACTATTGACCACTCCTAGCTATCGTTTCCAATTTTTAACAGCATAGTCAAATTACGTCATTAACCAGCACAATCGCTATCAACGACCGAAACATCAACCATTATCCATCATCGATCACCATAGAGTATGGTTGTACGACCCTTAGCAACCATCACCCACCACCATGATGACCCTCATAATGATGCTTAAACAAATTCTGAATTATGACCAGCGCATGAATTTTTGGGAATGTGCTGGTGATTTAGAAATTACTCGAGGGTTCACCTTAGTTGTAAGGTGGTCTATCCATAGATAGGATTGTCTTAGTTGTCAGACTTATTACCAAGGTTCTGAGTGATGACCCAATCCCAACTTTGATGACCCTGTTCGCATTTAATCAAGGTTAAAAACATTATTCCTGTGGAGTCAGGGGTTCGCACCAAGCGGATAATTGTACCGGAATTGTGCTAATGGAAATGGCACAACTTTATCAGGGTTGGGTTGATTGGGACGCTTACTGTTGCACAACCTGGCCTGTTGGAGGGTTCACGATGAATAACATGAGAGTGCCGCTCTCAACCCACCAGGGCTGATCCCATGGTCAAACAGAAGGTTCACTGCCGGGTCCGCAACTGTTGAAAAAACTCGCTGTGACATTCAAAGTCCAAGACCACATGACAAAAAAGTGGCATGGCATTGGCTCAAGAGCTGACTTATTTTAATAAAGGTTGTAGGGTCCGTGCTTTGCACATCCAATTCTAAAATGTTTCATGTCACCGTGTCCCTTCCAAGTGGCCGAAATGAAACACTGTCACTGCCACACCTTGCCACTGCCCGGGACTTGAAAGTGTTGGCCCAGGCTTCTCTTGGACACGGGTTCCTCAAGCTTATCACAGAAGCGGGACATGTGCTGACCGACTTCATGGACCCTTTGGAAGCTTCAGGCATTCAAGATGGGGATCACTTCACAGCAGTTGTGCAGCAACCAAGAGTAGCGGCAACGGGCCAGGCTTTTGCACTGTGGTGCTGTGGAGGTGATAGGATTGTGACTTGGGGTACTCCGGATCGAGGTGGTGACAGCTCGGCAGTTCAAGATCAGCTCAGGAATGTGCAACAAATTCAAGGGACATATGGCGGCGCCTTTGCTGCCATCTTGGGCAACGGGTCTGTTGTTACCTGGGGTCGGCCAGATTCTGGTGGTGACAGTTCTGCAGTGCAAGGTCAGCTCAAGAACGTGCAACAAGTTCAGGGCGCATTTGGTGCCTTTGCTGCCATCTTGGGTGACGGGTCAGTGGTTACCTGGGGCCATCCAGATTTTGGTGGGGACAGCTCGGCAGTTCAAGATCAGCTCAAGAATGTCAAACAAGTTCGGTGGACATATGGCGGCGCCATTGCTGCGATCTTGGGCGACGGGTCAGTCATTACCTGGGGCGATCCACATAACGGCGGTGACAGCTCTGACGAGCAAGATCAGCTCAGGAACGTGCAACAAGTTCGGGGCACACATGGTGCCTTTGCTGCCATCTTGGGTGATGGGTCCGTTGTTACCTGGGGCCAGCCAGATTGTGGTGGTGACAGCGCTGCAGTTCAATATCAGCTGAGGAATGTGCAGCAAGTTCAGGCCACAGAAACTGCCTTTGCGGCCATCTTGGGAGACGGCTCCGTTGTTACCTGGGGTGATCCAGAATGTGGTGGTGACAGCTCTGCAGTTCAAGGTCAGCTCAGGAATGTGCAACAAGTTCACGTGACATATAGTGCCTTTGCTGCCATCTTGAGCGATGGGTCAATTGTTACCTGGGGTAATCCAGAATGTGGTGGCGACAACTCTGCAGTTCAAGGTCAGCTCAGGAATGTGCAACAAGTTCACGCCACAGAGCTTGCCTTTGCTGCTGTTCTGGGCAACGGGTCTGTCGTTACCTGGGGCCAGCCAGATTGTGGTGGCGACAGCTCTGCAGTTCAAGATCATCTAAGGAAAGTGCAACAGGTTCAGGCCACAGATAGTGCTTTTGCTGCCATCTTGGGTGACGGGTCTGTTGTTACCTGGGGCGATCCAGAGTGTGGTGGTGACAGCTCCAACGCTCGAGATCAGCTCTTGTTCTTGTAGCACTTTGTCCATGTGTAGGAGGCTTTCCCGACTGCGCTTGTATTTTACTTGTGCTTTTGCAGTCAATCAGTGCGAAGTGACAAAGATTGTTGCTTTGGGGTGGTTTCTGGGTACCAAAGTATACCAAACACATGACTGCAATATGTTTCATGACCAACCAAGCAACGAAGAGGGCTCTGAACGAGTCTTGAAAAGCTTTGCTGCTTTGTGGGAGTCATGGCAGGTCCACTAATCACCTGCGATAGTTCGTGCAAGTAACCATCACTAGCAAATATTTGTATATAAATCTACATACAAATATAAAAATACACGTTTTCATATATATATATACAATTATACATATTGATATATCTATAGATACGTATAGTAATAGTAATATATATATATATTGTATTTATATATGGATATACGTATATATTTATATATAGATATTTCTTCTCAAAATGGGACCCCCCAAATCATCCAGTTCAAAAACCATTTCCAGCACTAAACCATCCATTTTTGGGGTTCCCTATAGCTTGAGAAACCCCCATGTAAATTTATTCATTTTCTGACTCAAAGAAGTGGCCGACCATCATTGAGCACTATTTTCGGATGTAGCCCTTAGTAGTCATCAGAAACCATCATTAGCCGTTTTGAACTGGAAAATATCCCACTTTGGCCAAGAGCGGTGACAGACGGGGAGGCGGTATGGATATGTGGCATATTGTTCCAACTATGTATGTGTACATGTATGTACACATAGATAAATACATATGTATGTGTAGACGTACATGTATCTGTATATGTTTATACAGATGTACAGGTACTGTAGATGTATTTATGAAGATGTAGATTCATAGATGTGTATCTGATTGTATATGTAGGTGTGTATATGTCGATGTGCGTATGTAGATGTGTATATGTAGATGTGTGCAAATTTCGATGCGTATCTAGATAAGTACATGTATATGTAAAATTCTTTTCATGTATATATATTTTTATATATAGAAATATTTCTATATATTTAAATAAATATATATATATATGTGTGTGTGTGCACATATGTAGATGTACATCAGATGAAGACAGTGCCTTTGTAGTTGGCCAGTACTTGGAGCACCAGATTTGCAGGTAAATCTCAAAAGAATGTAATCTGCGATCAATGCAAAGGCTATTCCACACCAGGAGGAACGGTGAAAACTCCATAAATCGAAGGGGGACACCACTTCGAAGGGGAATACATCCTTCATTGATTGCAATCAAACGAACCACCAAACTTCTATAATATCATGATATAATTTTTTTTAATTAGGAGCATATTAAGCATCATTATCCACCATGAAGCACATCATGATTGTGAGCAGGTGGTGGGTGAGGGGTAGATTGCTATTGCTTGGCGGGTGATGGCACAACACCATGAACCTGGGACTTCACAGGATGACTCCCAGCAAGGCAGGCAAGATCCCTGTGTGGTGCTGGAGGTTTATTTGGAACATAGTAGGGGATCGACATTGCCACCATCGTATTATTATATCAACATCATTCGATTATTGAATTATGACTGACCATTCGCAATCATTCACCGTCATTGCCCACCACCAATTACTACAAACCACTATTGACAACTACTAGCTACAACTTAATGTCATTGACCAGCACCATCGCTATCAACCACCGCAACATCAACCATTATTACCCATCATCGATCACCATAAGATATCATTGTATAACCCTTAGCAACCATCACCCACCACCATGATTACCCACATGTTACTAATGGGATTCCTAAGGGATTTCTGAATTATGGCAAGCGCATGATTTTCTGGTAATATGCTAGTGATTTAGAAGTTACTCACTGGTTCTCCATAGTTATAATGTAGTTGTCAGACTTATTACCAAGGTTCTGAGTCATGACGCAATCCCATACCAGGGTTGGGTTGATTGGAACACTTTTTGTTGCACAACCTGGCCTGTTAGAGGGTTCACGATGAATGACATGAGAATGCCAGCGTCATCGTCATCATCCTCCTCGTCGTCGTCGTCGTCATCATCGTCGTCGTCATCATCATCATCACCATCACCATCATCATCACCAGCGTCATCATCATCATGGTATATACCCTATTGTTGCTTATTAACCCCTATAGTTAACCATTAGTCAACCATTGGTTGGTCATCATCATCATCATCATAATCAACAACATCTTGATCATCATCATCATCATCATCATCATCATCATCATCATCATCATCATCATCATCATCATCATCACCATCATCATCATCATCATCATCATCATCATCATCATCATCATCATCATCATCATCATCATCATCATCATGGACGAATTCGGAACAGTCAGATCAAGCACTTGGATCAGCGTCAGGAAGCAGTGGCCAAGAAGGTGATGAAGGTGGGCACCTGCAGGGGGGCAACCATAAGGATGGACCCGGCCATTCGCTGATGATATGGGGGTTATACTACTTTGTTTGCTTCAGAATCATTTTTAAAAAGGTTTTAGCCATGATCTACACACTTTTCTTTTGCAGAACAGTTTCATGTATGGATTCAACATCATGTTTGAATCTTCCATGCACTTTGGTGGGCGATGAATTCAACCCACGCGTTGCTCAACACTACGTGCAGTGGGAACCAATCATCCATTTGGGTGTTTCTCAAGTCATAGGGGTACCCCAATTCATCATCCTCAACCATTTCTAGTAATAAACCAGCCATAACTTGGAGGTAAAACCCTTAGTCCCCCTGGTTCCCCTATCATTAACGATGGTTTTCCCTATAGTTTGTTGGTTAAGTACCACTATTTTGAGAAATCACCAGCCATTGAGGCTCACCCGAGTCCCTAACCCCCACGTTGCGCGTCGCGGCGTTGCGCCGCCACGGGCTTCGCCAGACCTATGGGCCCAACACCTGGGACTATCGCCTGGAGGCGGGTGGGCTGGTCAAGCCCCCAAGGGTCGAGCCATGAGGGTCTCCGGTGATTGGTTTCGAACACAACTCGGTTGGTTGGTTTGTTTATAATACTAGTAACTGCAATGGTGACTTTTTCCTGCTTGACAATGGTTTAGCGATTGATCATAGTTACTCGGCAACGGTTTGTTTATGGTGATTAGTTCATAGTTCGGTGACTATACTGCTTGGTGACTATACTTATTTAATAGTAACTGCTTGATGGTGACGCTTGACTGCTTGACAATGGTTTAGTGATCATAGTGATGTTCATAGTTCGGAGCAGCTGCAGCTACAGTGGCTACAGGGTGATACATGGTGGAAAACCGTTGGTTGAAAAGAATCTAGCTGGGAACTTGCTGTTTAGCAACCATAAATCAGCAACAGATTTTTTAGAAGCTACATGTAGCTCACGAACAGTGATACCATTCGGTGGGGCTGTACATAGCTTCAATGAGCGGTCCAGCATCATAACAACTGGGCAAATTGGTCAATGCAAAAGCATCAGGATTGGTTGGAGAAAGACCACTCTCATGCTTTGGTGGTGTAGGTTCACCAACAAAAGACAGCAAATTTGTTGGTTAAATATGTGGGCCAGCATGCACCAACAGTGAACAGGTTAGGAACAAATCAACACCCAAGCCTATCAAGCTGAAGCGAAGCCAGATTAAACCCATTCACGGCTTGAGCAGCTTGAACCAATGAAGTCTGCATCCTCCCCGCAAGACTTTCAATGCCAGAGCTGAGTGCTTGAGCGGCACCATCCTCGGCTCTATCGGATCCGGGATCTGTGGTTTTGGGAGCTGCTGGGGAGAAACCACAGCCATGACAGAAAACCAACCACCAACTGGGAATTCAGGAGTGCATCAGTGCATGACTTTCATCATCTTTTTTGAATAGCCTTTAAGAGAAGGCATATAATGGTTGATTGCTGAATTGGCTGAAATGTCATCAACCATCGTTGTAGGCTTCGCTGTTGTTGCTGGCTATTTGCTGGTCATTGACCCAGCATCAACTGAATATTTAAGCATCATCAGTCATCATTAACCATCGACAGCCATCACCAGCTATTATCACCAACCATCACCAACCATCACCAACCATCACCAGCCATCACCAATCACCACCAACCATGATGAGTCACCGTGTGAGCTTTTGGGTTTACCACCACCTTGAAGACCAGCTGGTGCCAGGCCCAGTACTGTATCTTCTTCACCAATGGATGGTCACTGGGATGCACGGGTTGGCCTGGGGAGGAGGGTCTCCCAAGCGGTTGAGGATTTCAGCTCAGGGATCCACCCAAGCAGTGCATGTGAGGCAGCTCTGAGGTCGCTGTGACCTACGCTGCTCTAAGTTCGATTTTTTGGAATGTTATTTTTTGTTTGGTGCGTTCGCTCACCGAAAATGTGAACTGACCAACCCTTTCCACACGAACTGGGTGAGTTCAGCTTGAGTTTTTGGTTGTTCCTCACGGAAAAAGTTGCAGCTCCGGTCGGTCTGAGAATGAAGGACAAGACCCATGTCAGCCTACATGCTGCGTATGTCCGAGAATGGCTGACCACATCCAAATGATCATTTTCGACAACAAAGACTCCTATGTTCATTTTGGGATGCTCACCAGAAGCAGGAGGTCTCGACCCAAACCACCATCAAACCGTCATTCATGTTGAGGCATCACTCGCCACCGAAGATCCAGCGTTAATCCGACGTAGCCAACAGTCGAGCGGATCCCAGAAGTAGTAGGCCTTGGGAGCAGACTCCTGTCGAAGGATAGCTGGAATTCCCAGTTGATGTATGAGAAAAACTAGTAGACTGCCATGGATCAACATGGATCCATGCAGCGTAGGGCATTTCCCCAAGCTTAGTGCAAGTTGCCATGGCTCCTGTCGGCCCGGTTCTTGCTGATCGCCGCAAATACATCATTGGCTGATCCAGTGCTGGCGGTTCAAACGTCCCTGTGATCGCTGATGATGCGTCCATCTCTATGGCATGTGATGGTTGCTTATTGTTGGGCTTGTCGTTCATGTCTCGTGGTTGTTGATTGGAATCTCAGTCATACTGGTTGGTTATCCAAGAATCTGTCCGCCTGTTCAAACGTGGTATCTCAGCAGCTGAAGCCTTAGTGGCTGGTGGGTTCCCCCAAGGTCCATGGTACTGGAGCGCCTTGTATCGGATGTTTCGATCTCAGCGGGTGGTGACAGGTGATTAGAGCTATGCAACAGCTGCTGTGGGAAAGCGATGTATTTTTATTTGCACATATACTATATCTAACTTTATATATTCACACAGATGCTCCATACACACATAGATATTCTTTAGATGTACAACTTACATACACATAGCACTTCACAAGCTCTACGCATTTGTTCGCATCTATACGCATCTCTACGCACATATATGCATGTATATGCACGTATATGCATGCATAAGCATCTGCACACATGTATACGCATCTATACCTGGGTACCTTTTTTCCCTGCATATGCATCGCACACAAATCTCTACAGGCATTTTTGATTTGCCATGCATGTGCAATATCTATTTATTTGTAAGTATATACATATATATATATATGTATGTGTTTGTACAGATTTACATTTGGCTTGCAAATCCACCAGGCATGTGGCAACAGATTCAAATATGGAATAGATTTTGCTAATGGCGCAAGTTCCCGCTGCTGTTTATTCATGTATCGTGAAAATCCTGATATATCACCAGTTTTGTTTCTTGTGAAAACTTAAGTATCATCATCGGTTTTCAAGCATCACTCGGCGCAAATTTTTGCCGGTAAGAAACATGCGACGACTTCTGCCGGTTTCCTGGCGAGCTTCCATGCCTATCAAAAAAGCACCTCGTGGGCTCATGCTGCTCCCTGAAGCAGCGCAATGAATCGGTGATTTGAGATTTGGTGGTTTCTCAAAATAGGGGTACCCCCAAATCACCCACTATTAACCATTTATAGTCTATAAACCAACCATTTTGGGGGTCCCATATTTTGAGAAACACCCATTTGATTCCTTCAAAGGCAGCATATTTGAACGCTTATGAATGCTTGTTCATGTGGTGGTTTCTCAAGTCATGGGGGACCCCCAGTCGTTATAGTTTAGTAACCATGCATAGTACTAGACCAGCCATTTTTGGGGTTCCCCATTCTAAGATACAACCATGTGTTGTTCAATCATGTTCAACCCATTTCGCAAGTACTTCTTGGATGTATTTCTATGCTTGCCCGTATCACCTACTCAGTTCCTTTCGATTTTCTGGTTTTGGGGGGTGAGTTGCACATATGCACTGCATACGTCTTCACAATGCACTGCATGTGCAAATATATACCCCTGCCCCAATATGTATATGTGTACAAATAAGTATATAAATGTGTCTGTGTATTCATAAGCATGTCTAGTATTTACACAAAAAGATGTCAACCAGCCTTCTTTCGGCTGCCTCATCCTCCCTCCTTCGCTTGCTGAGTTTCAGCATTTCCAAAGCGCCATCCCGTTGTTGGAAAGGTGCCGCTGGACTGTCCGTCGCTTCAGGTGATTAGCCACATGACAATCCAAGTACCTAGGTCCTTGGCTGTGGCGAATGGATAATCACTAGTTGAGTGGCTTGATTCCCCAAATAAATGACCAGTTGGTAATCACTGGTTTAGTGAATGCTAAAATCAAGCGTTGGCTGTGGCTTGATTCCCCAAAGCGGTTGTCATCCTCCCATGGAAATGACCATACAGGGACAATCTCAACAGGGGCGAGGTGTTGATTAATCATGGTTGGTGTTCTATGCTGATCCTGGCATATCGTGGCATTTCTGGTTTTCCATGGTTCATCGCGACTTGTTGTCCAAACGATTCTTCTTCGACCATTCACCAACCATTCACCAACCATTCACCAACCATTCACCAACCATTCTTCTTTGACCATTCTCAGCGGCCCAACATCCATGCTTTCAAGTGCGAGCTGCAGGCTAAGCTTGCAGATGCGTATGGAACAGCTGCGTGCGATGCTTGGTGGAGCCTTGGGGACAGCCGTACACTGTTTGTGGCAACGGGCACAGCCGGGAAGGCATGGGTGGACATCCTCATCACCTATGGTGATCATCCTGGTGATCACCATAGGTGGCACAATCTCATTGTGATCATCACCACAATTTTCACCTTGCCTTCAACCTTCACTTCTGATTTCTTCGGATGTTTGCTGGCGAAACAGGAAGAAATTGCATAGCCCCGAACCTTCTATGCCCAAACTTGATTTGTCCAGACTGAGGTCAATCCTTGCAAAACGATTCATGAAATATCACCCTGGTTAGTTCAGTGGGAGAAGCCAAATGCTTACTCAGCATGCTAACCTTATGACTAGAGTGCACTCAACATTAACACTCAATCTAATACACCCCTACTAACCTCTAATCACCATGAACCACTATCAGCTAACCCCAATAAGCATCAGCTGAACTCCGAAGCAATCTTTGGCTAATACTAACCACTAATTACTCACCATGCTACTCACCATGAACCACTACTAAGCATCAATCCATCATCAGCTGATGCTACTAATCATCATGAACTACTAGGGTTGGCTTACTCACCGTGAACCACTACTAACCATCCTTAACCATTAATCAACCATCAGTCAACTCAACCATTATTTAAACAATCATCAGCCACTACTAACCACTAATTACTCACCATGAACCACTATGAATCCTCATAAGCCAAGCCTGTCCGCATCAGCTGAAACAGCTCCACCCAACGGCCCAGTGGACGACCTCCGGGAGTGCCGCGAGAACGTGAAAGAGCTGGGACGCTTGCAGGACGAGGCCGTGGGGGCTGCTGGTGGCTGGTGGTGGCGCGCGGGTGGTTGAGATCATGGTACTGGTGATGGCCCATGCTGGGTGGATAGTGGTTGATGATCGTGGTTGATGATTCTTGTTGATAAATATTTATAAATGTTGATAATGGACAATGATGGGCGAGATGTTGATGTAATTGGGTGATGTAATGGTTGATATTGGTTGATATTGGGTGAGAATAGTTGGAAATGAGAATGGTTTTTTCATGGGTGATGGTAAATGATGCCGCAGTAATGGGGTTGCTAATGGGTGATGATGCGGCAGGAATGGTTGATTCATTGCTCATATCCATGATGGTGAAGGGGTGTTGCAGCATCCCCTGCTGATGAATTCCATGCTGGCAATATCCAGCAAGCACGGGCATTCGCCACGGACCGCCTCCAGTCACTGGGTTGCACAGGAGCCACCAATCCTGGGTCAAGCGAAGTCACAATTGATCCTCTGTTAGTTTTGGATCAGATGCTTCATGGGATCCTCTGGTACTCGAAAGCCAAATTCTTCCAATTGGTCTGGGACCGGGATGTACCCAACAACTGCAACAACTGGTGAGTATCTTGAGCAGAAAGGTTCACCCAAGCCAGAGCTACCGCCATCCTTGGTGGTCGGTTACTTGTTTACTGAAGATGTCCATTTCATGGTTCGCTTACCATCTGCCATCTCCGCTCTGCCGCGGTTCGCCCACCTTAAAGCAGCTGCAGGTTCGCCGCAAGAAGAACTCCCAAAATAGCGCTGAGGAGTGAGGAGCTCTGAACCACAGGGATGTGATCCAGTCCCAAGCAGCGAATTGGTGCTGGGAATCCAATTCTTGGGGACTGATTTGAGTGGGGTATCGTTCGCCTTTCCGGTACCTCCAAACAGCGAAATGGGAAGCCCCTGGTTGGTATCACCGGAGGGTCGCTGGCGGCCGCCAAGCAGTCAAGCTGCCCCATGGGTCTCGTAGCGACCATTCAGCGGTTGGCATTTGCCTCTGGGAATCAGACGAAAGCCAGCAACAGAGTCCGAAAGGATCAACGGCAGTCGCTCGTGATACGACCCAAGATTTGGAACCAGTGGGTTATATACAGTAAAAGACGTGACAGGATATGCTGTATCATGACATGTTTAAGAACCTGCTTGAATACATTGGAGCTCTCGCCAGAACATCTTGCTGCATTGTGGTCGCGACTTAACGCCACAACCAAAAAGGAAAAAATCCCCATGGGTCATGGTTGTTGCCTACACTACACCCCTGATTCTTGGTTTCAAATGTCTGTTCACCACAGAATGTTCCACCAGGGGTAGGGCCCACAACTCCCCATCCTGGGCGGTGAAACGGACCAATCTGCTGAGGGCAGAGCAGGCGGCAGAGTTGTGCAGGAAGAAGGTGGACAAACAGTGGCCCGGCAGAGCTGGTGGATAGCTTTCACCACAGCTGTTCCCAAAGGGTTCTGGATGGCTTATACCCACTAACTTAGGTTTTTAGTGTTTTTGGGATATGATTGGTTTACCATTAATAACCACTAAACATATATTTTTAGCAAGGGATCTATAAGCCACCAAGGGTTGGTGGTTTCTGAGAATAGAGAGCCCAAAAAATGGATGGTCTATTGCTATAAATGGTTATTATTAGATGATTTGGGCGTCCCCTATTTTGAGAAACACCCAGTTGGCAATGATCGTGGTTAGTCAATTCAACGAAGCCACGCAACCAACCAACACTGACCCAATTGATTTAGAGTTTTTTGCCTGTTTAGATGTGGGACATGGGAAGTGAAGGTGCTAGACTTCTTGATGGTACATAGGGAACCATGACCCAGTCTAACATCACCAGCCAAGAAACAACGAATTGATATAGCCAATCATAAGGCTATAGTCCCAGGAACACATTGCCAATAGTGTTGGTTGGTTGTTGGGAACTTAGGAGCCTACCTGGTGTGTAGCAGATCACTTGTCAATGATGTACCCCCCCAAAAATATTGATTTTATCGTGGGTAGTGACACTGTTCAGTGTAGTGATTTGCGTACGAGTCATACCTAGGATTGCCCCAGCAAGTTTTTGTGCAAAGTTTCATGGATGTTCTCGCGATGGGCTGCAGCTCCAAATCAATAGCTAAAATTCGTTGGTTTCTAGTTCTAAGAATGCCCATTTTGTTGGTCCCTTAGGTCAGTATGCTTGAGACACTCGTGGAGAGAAGATGTTGTATACCGAAGTTTGAGCTGATCTGGAGGTCTTACACTTCCTGAAGAAAGAGGGGGGAGGGAAGGTAGAGCTGAAAATAGGGTTCAACAGCAATCTACTGCCTAGCCAGGCCTACCATTCTCGTTGACCCATGGAATTACCCATCAATCAAGCTATGAAGTGCTCACATTAATTTCATCCCGCAGACGCTCTTTCGACCCGGCAGATCTAGACCTGTCCCCCTCATATTGACCACTCCACCTACAGCAACATTTGCAAGAAATCTGGGCAACCTGGAATCCCCTTGGACGCCTGAAATTTAGCTGTGGATACCCTGTCCCCCTGGTGCAACATCATTAACCATTATATTCCCTATTATTGTTGGTTAATGTCCCCCATTAGTTGGTTGGTCAACATTGACCCATAGCCATATACTGTAGTTGGTATATATCCCCCATAATTAGCCTATAATTGTTAGTTATCATCCCCTGTTATTGACCATTAACCAGCTATTGTTGGTTGGTGAACTGCTTGACCCATGATTGCTTGGTTGATATTGACCCAGCTCGCCATTTGAGGCACTTTGACTTTCTGAAGAAGATGAAAGAGTGGACCACCGAGGCTGTGCCGTCCAGTCGTTGATTCAGCGCAACGATGGTTGTTGATGATGCTCAACCACTGGTGATTGTTGATGGTTAATGATGCTTAATGATGCTTACTGCTGGTTTGATGATGCTGAATGATGGTTTGATGATGGTTAATTGATGATGCTTAATATTTGTTAATGATGCTCAATGATGGTTCATTGTTGATGGTTGATTTGGACATGGTCTTACACCATTTTCGTTTTTTTTTTTTTTTTTTCCAACCATAAGATCAGTTAATGATTAGCGTCAACAATGAACCATCATTAATGCTGGTTTGGTTGGTGACGGATTTCATATAGTTGTCGATGAACATGGAATAAGATGAGCCACATCATTTGCCATGAACATGCAAGATAATAAACAAACGTTGGGTTACTGACAACACGTGCCAGCTGATGACATTGTAATTTTTTGATACGGAACCAATGGCGACAGTGACATGGGCGGTTTGTGTGCTGTTTTGCTTTCTTTTGATCGATTTTTCACGGATTCACCAAGTACCTCACCTTGGTCATCCCTGAACCGAATCAAAATCACCAGGCATATGGTTGCTGCAAATGACCCAATCGATGTCCAACTGTCCTAGCCTCTGGAGCAGCAGTCTGGGTGCCAGTGTGGCAGTGTATCAACACTACTACAATCATTAACCATCACTAACCATCACTAACCATCACTAACCCTCGCCAAGCATCATTAACCATCACTAACCATCACTAACCCTCGCCAAGCATCATTAACCATCATTAACCATCACTAACCATCACTAACCCTCGCCAAGCATCATTAACCATCACTAACCATCACTAACCCTCGCCAAGCATCATTAACCATCACTAACCATCACTAACCCTCGCCAAGCATCATTAACCATCACTAACCACCACTATGGCGGTGTATCCAACGATGGTTACTCGACGTTGCCCCACCATCGGTTGCCATTGCGTTGGCAGGTGAGTCATTTGGACCTGAGCCAAGTCTTCGAGGCGAAAGCGGGCCTGGAAACGTTGGCTACGGGGCCAATGGAGCGCAGGGAGTTACGGGTGGCATCGCCTGGAGATATGGTGGGATGTGGTTGGTTAAAAGCTGATTAATGGTTATACCATCTATATGGGGACTATAGCTGGTTAATAGCTGATTAATAATGGGGACTGTAATGGTTAATGGTAATGGTTGATAATGGTTAATAATAGGGGACTATAATGGTTGATAATAGGGGATAATAATCAACAATAGCAGTGGATATACCATCTATGTGGCCAATGTCCATATTAACCAACTAACAATAGCTGGTTAATGGTTAATAATAGGGGATGATAACTAAGGATGTAGCTACTATGGGGATGTAGTTACATAGCTAGTGGACTATATATGGGGATATATACCTCCTATAACTACTAAGCTAGTGGACTACTATAGCTGGGATATAGCTACTAAGAAATACCACCTACTATAAGTGATGACTATAGATGGGATATAGCTACTATGAACGGCACATATACCTACTGGAACTGGTTGCAGTTGGCTTGGTTGGTGCCTTCGGTTGGTGTTGCAGCTCCCCAGAGTAGGCTGCCGTGAAACTTCGAAGATCTCCAGGTGGTCGTTTTGAGGCTCGACATATCAGTTCTTACGAAGTGATTCAGCTCCAGTTGGGCAAATTGATATATGGAACAACATGGAACTGGGACGGGGTATATTGAGAAGCATATGTATGTGTAAATACAAATATATATATATATATATAATATATACATATGGTGGTTGCCTGAAATTTGGGACCCCGAAATGCTTGGTCTATTACTATAAATGGTTTGTAAACTGGATGATTCAGGGTACCCTGTTTTAAGAAACCACCAAACATTTGTAAAAACACAGTGTATATATATACATATATATAAATATGTATCTAGGTATACATTCCGTGTATGAGCGGGATAGCCCACTGGTTTGATGCAAACATAACCACGCGAGCAAAAATGGTTAAACACACGCTGTCCCACCTAGTTGTTGGTTGTTCATCATGCATATTGACCCGTATCAACCGCCATTAATCTCCATCAACATCATTCTCAACCATCATTGGTAGTGACCAACCATCATTGGTTGACGACACTTCCTCAGCATGAAATCCACCCGCAGGTCATGAACCGTTGGAAACCAAACCATGATTCACCAACACTATGGGTTCATTCCCCATCACTATGGTTCGAGATTCATGCTGGTTACAACCTAACTATTGGTAACCAAATCAGCATGAATCTCCAAGTGGCACAGCCAGGCGAAAGAGACTCGCGGCCAGCGCATGCTGAAGCTGGAGTCCGATGTGGCGCTGGCCTCTCGTCGGATCTGATAACCGGGACCATCTGGGAACGAAAAACGTGAACCGTAAAATCCTGGTGAGGTCCCGTTCATCTACCAGCATGGGATCGGAGTTTGGGTTTTCGTACAGATATTTCATCTGGTGGTTTCTCAAGATAGGGGACCCCAAATCATCCAATGTTAATCATTTACAGTACTAAACCTACCATGTTTTGGGGTACCCCGATTTTGAGAAACTACCATATAGTAAAATGTTACGGACGAAAATATCGTGTCACAGTGGCAGCAATGTGGATGGAAAGCATTTTGCAACGTCATCGATATTGAGCCCCATGTGGGATTTCTGGAGGAATTCTGGGAACCCTCAAGCATCCCAAATGGTGCGCGTTGATGAGGGAAGTCTTTCGATTTGGGAACAACCCAGCAGTTCGTGGTTTTTACCAATGTGTATCCGCGTATCCAACCACGGGATTGCGGGAATCACCACCGGACGTTGATGGCACCACCATTTGTGAACAACTCAGTCAGCTCAGTCAACTGCCAGATTTGGTGAAGGGTTTCAAGGACCTAATGCTGCCTGGTTATTGGATGGTCATTCCTGGCTGAGAATGGTAATAAGAGAAAGTTTTGAATGCAATGTTGTTCAGCTGCTTCATAACGATCATCAGCAATGATGGGGAGCATCAATGAGCCATCAACAGATTGTCATGAGCAAGACTTGTCATCATTACTCTATTGATGGGGAGCAATCATGACCAGTTTCCCATAGACTTATTGACGCTGCTCTCCTGCAGAGCTGCCTTCAGCAAGAAATTATGAAAGACGACATGGCGGTGGATTACCCTGTGCCCCCATGTAGCATTCCACAGATGATCAGATGAGTCTGCTGATGATGAATCTGATGATGATGATGATGATGATGATGATGATGATGATGATATAATGGTTCACTTAAGGGGTGCAGATGTGAACACCCGCCATGAACTGCCTGCCTTGGAGTGTCACCACCCAGACGGAGCGGAAGATCGCGGATCACTCGGAGTCGTTCGGGACACCCAGGGACGGGGTCGCGCATGCAAGCCTTAATCCAGTCTCTGACCGTGACCTGGAGCTGAAAAAGATGGATAGGACATCAATGGACATCAGGGTTTGGGGGTTTCTGCTACCAGCTCCTAGTCAGGGTTAATGGACATCAATGGACATCAATGGACATCAGTATGAACATCTTCTGTCAGGCTTTGGGGGGTTCAATACTAGGGTAAAGGGCAGGGAGGTGCCAGTTGGTCGTCTCATCACTGGGCCTGTCGATTCACTGCAGGTCAGCGACCAGCAAGTTTCACCAGCAGTAGACATGGTCAGAGTGGTACCATGTGGTACCGTTGTAGTCATTGCCTTTCTGAGTCAACCAACCATTTGCTAATGATTATCAGGGAAAATGAAAATGTGAATCATGCCACCAACCAGTGGTATTTAGATGTAGAAGGGTTCAGAGATTAGCAAGCTTGTTTATTGACCACCAAATATCCAGTGATCCTAGTTACACTGTGAGTGCCAGTACTGATCATTCACCAACATGTGCCAACCATTGTCAGACAATAATTTTCTGCAAAAAAATCACACATCATAGTTGATCAGTATCATGTGATCCTGATTGCCCAGCAACATAGCAAAAACGGTATCAGTATAGCTATAAGTATCCATTGAAACATCATTGTAATCAACGATTATTTGTGAACCATTGATTCCTATAATGGTTTAGCATATTGGTTGATGATCCATTAGCTATCAGTGTCCGTTGAAGCCGTATGGGTTAACCATTGAAGCATAGGATTCATCACCCATCGGTGCCGTTCCTCGGCATATCTGCAGGTTCACCAAAGTGGTGGAGGAAAACGAGGTGCGGTTTGCTCGCGGCGCGCCGCACCTGTTCAGCGGGCATAGGTTGCAAGCGAAAAGGAGTGGTGGACGTATGAAGAACGAGTGATTTTTTGTCACTGACCAGCGAATTTTTGATTTTTTTGTCACTTATTGTTCAGTATTTCTCTATTTCGAAATGATTTACGAACATACAGTCCTTGCGAAGTGGAGCCGGATTCTCTTTTTAGTAGCGGCAGCTTGCGCAAAAAATGAAGTTTCACTCTGAAGGCAGCAAAATGCGGCTAACAAATCACTACAATGCTTAACCAATGGTTAAACTAGTGGCTAACTAATGGTTTAAATTGTTCGAAGCGCCTCTGGTCGCGGAATACACCTAGCTTGGTAGCAAGGTCATGAGGTGAACCTCAGGAAGCGATACTTGGCAAGGCGGTTGTTCTGGTGGCTTACGGGGTATGCGTGGTTTATTGAAATGTCGATGATTGGTTGATAGTAGACCAAACCATGTCCAGTTGTGCATCAGTTTCCATCACAGTTTTGGCTTACCGATGATGAGCTTTATACCTCCATCTGAAGGTGGTCCCGCATGCTTCAGAGGCTTATGACGACTTCCAGAAGTTGCATGCGGTTCCAACACATATCAGGTCTCTTGTATACAAATCTCACTATATGTTGTTTGATGAATTAGTTAGAGCTGGATCAGATTATACAAGATCCAAAGGACGGATCGATGTACGGAGAAGGATTGATGGGGAGATCCCAAGCAGTTTGCCATGCTGCCAGGAAGGCGCTATCGAGAAGGCATGCTGCGTCACGTCGTGCCTGTTGTGGATAGAAGAACTTACCAATGGGTAGACGTGCTTGAAGAGTGTACGCATCTCTATGTATGCATATGAAAAGGTATATATATATATGTAAATCTGCTATCAGGATTTATGAACCTACTTCTTATATATGAAAGTGTGCATGTATGAGTAGATAATTAGATAGAGCAATGAATTAATGTATATATACATATATATATATAGATGTATATATATATATATATATGTATATATATATATATGTATATAAGTATGCAGACCATGTTTGCATGTTCACGTGGTTTCCCCTTGACATGTCGATATATGATATATGGAATTCATAGCCGCCAGGAGGTCAGATAAGTCAGAGCTTGAGGTAAGTAGCTCCAAAGCA
The DNA here is from genome assembly GCA_009767595.1 of Symbiodinium kawagutii. Classification (NCBI taxonomy): domain Eukaryota; class Dinophyceae; order Suessiales; family Symbiodiniaceae; genus Symbiodinium; species Symbiodinium kawagutii. The sequence continues at coordinate 364,798 of VSDK01014466.1, read as the reverse complement.
AGGCCATGCAATGCGAATTTTGAGCGTTGGAAGATGTTGGAACACCTTTGATTTCGGAGGGACCGGTGACCCCATTGGCAGATATTTTTTTCCCAGTGGCAGTGGTGGTTTGGCCGACATCCTACAACATGGAACAATATTTGCAACTTCCACTTTGAGCGTTTTGTTTATTGTTGCTGTATGTCAACTTCATTTCTGATACAATACAGAGGATAATCATCCACCAATATCGATTGATATCAATAGTGTACAACACTTAGTTGCACAAGCAACAGTGATTGACCAATGGTTACAGTATGCAACAAATTGTTGATGAATGAGACTAATGGCTAACTACCAAGAAACGGCAGAAATGGTATGTAAAAAAGGGGAGTACTATTTCTAACTATTAATATAAATAAATGGGTACAGTTGCGGCCATTGAATTGTCGGCGAATGGTCAGCAGTTTGTAATGGCTAACACTCGACTAGTATTATACAGGGTTTGAACAAAAAATGGTTCGACTACTATACTGATCTAATGTAACAAATGGCTAACACTCATGGTTCATTCGAAAAAATCGAAAAAATCCAAATGAAATAACTAAATAAAAATCGAGATCCACTCTGCTGGTGAAAACTTCGTGGATCTCCACGTTAGGAACGCGCGCATCGTTGCGAGCCGCGATCTCCAGCATCCGCTCGTTGCTGCTCCATGGGTTGATCTCACCTCGACAGGCGCTCCTGGAGCACCTCGTGGAGACCGGCAGCGTGCTGTCCAGGCAGGGAAGGGGGGGGGATCAGGAGGTGGTCGTGGTGGCCAGGGGTTGATTCATGGTTTAGTAGGGGTGAATAGTGGTTTAAATGATGGTTATTAGTGGTTTAAATCATGGTTCACCGTGGCTTAAATGATGGTAGATAGTGGTGAACCGAAGGTGAATAGTGGGCTTAAATGCTGGTTGATAGTGGGGCAATGATGGTAAATGGTGGCTCAATGCTGGTAGATGGTCATGCTTGCTAGAGTACATAGTCCGTATAGTTATAGTTATGATGGTGATGATGGTTGTTGTGACGATTGCAGCAATGCTTATGATGTCGGTCATGGTCAATTACTTGTGAACGATAGTTAATAGCTGGCTTTATAGTGGTTTATAATGATCCATTTGTGATTGATTGATAGTGATGATGGTTATAGTTATGGCCTGAATGGTTTGGACATGATAGTTGCGATCGTGGTTGTAATAACGCTTATGGTGATGGTTCTGATAACGATTGTGATATTTGTTTGCATACTGCCTATTACGGGGTTCTTCAGAAAACAGCCATGTTGCAAATGCAATATTCATGCTCCTGAGGACTGATGACCGTGCACCCCCTCTTTTCAATGTTGGGACGGATTTTACGGTGTTGCCGTCCTTCCAAAAAGCAGCCATTTGTGTTCAGCGTTCCCGGAAACTATTGGTGATAGTGCTGTGTGTAGTAATGGTGATAACAGTGCTTCTTATTGTGGATGCAACGATCAATAGCTGGAGAATCATAAATGACCGACAATAGCTGGGCTAGGTAGTGACCGATGATAGGTGAATATCATGTTTCAGGTCAGAAGTAATAGCTGAGCTCACTGGCTCAGTTTTGGCATGATCTAAAAGATGCATTCATGAATATACATACGTATACACACGCATTTTTTTATCTATACAAGAAAAGCTATATACGTCTACGTCATATAAGTACTAGAAAGCCATTCTGAAAGCCTATTACTGTAGCTATTAGGTCAGAAAATATATCTATACATAAAAAGTTATGTACATAGTAGTTACTGTGGCCTATTCTGAAAGCTTCCCTAGATAATTCTGACCTCCCTTGCCACTGAGCATCAGGGTGACGACGCAACGGAAAGATGCATCACAGGACCCGTTACTAGCGGTTCCCAAGCAAGCCCTGGTTGATGAAATGGCTAAACCCATGGTTTACTGGTGTAACTAACGGGTACTAATGATTAAAGCTTAACTGATAGGGCGAATCTTGTTGCTTCGCAAATGCTCAACTATTTTGAACTTGATGGTTAACTCATGGTTTTTTGAGTGTGACTGTTAAGGGATGGTTAATTGATGATTGACTCAGGATTGATAAACAAACGATGAGCAGCGAATGACTCAATGACGAGCAGCTGGATGATGTTGGATCCCAGAGCTACACGGCTCATGGGCTCAGGGAACAAATGTATCATTTTTCTTTGCCGGCAAAACAAAATCATTTCTGCCGCTCATTTTGATCCGTACTCAGATCTCGCTTCATTTTCTTATCAGCGTCCAACCAGTTTGTTCGCTTTGCGTCGTTTTTTTGTTGGCGGAATCCTTATATCTGCAATTTTTCAGAAGCATCACGAACAGTCATGAACTGTGAAGCGAATCGATTGTCACTCAAAGATGTTAATCTGGTTGGTGGTTTCAAACATTTTGATGATTTTCCCGAGTAGCCATTAACAATTGGTTGGTTACTATTTTTCAGAGGTTGTTTTGCCCCCCAGCCAGTAATCAACGTCCATCCCAGATGCTATTGCCACTATTTGTCACTCAAAGATGTTAATGAAAGATGTCAATGTGGACCCATCCCTTCAGCTCGGCCTTCGTTGCTGCCGTCTCCTTTCCAGCTCGGGCGCGTGGGGCTCGGTTTCGGTAGGAGCTCAAACAGCTGCAGAGAGAAGCTAAGGAGGCGCTTCGTTGCAACGGAGGAACAGCAGCAGCTGTTGTTGGTTGGCACAGCTGGTTGGTTGGTTGGTTGGTTGGTTGGTTGGTTGGTTGGTTGGTTGGTTGGTTGGTTGGTTATCATCCAACTATGGTACTTGGATGGTAGTCATTACTATCTTAGATGGTAACTATAGTTGGTATCATCCAGCTGCTAGTGTTGTGCCAATCAATCTAGGGGCTTTGCATCCATAACAACTGCTAGCAGTATTACCATCCAACAAATCTGGGATGGGAATCAACTGCTGCTTAAAAGTGGTTATTGTTCATCGGGAATCATCCAGCTATGGAACTTGAGTCAACCAATCTAAGGGCTTACCATCTGCAGCTGACCATGTAGAATCAATGCAACGGATCGGGGGAGGCAGAGCGATATATAAAGACATCAATTTGTCTTGTTGTTGCTGCTGTTGGGGGTTTCGTTGTTGGACGTGTGGTGGTGGTGGTGGTGGTGGTGGTGGTGGTGGTGGTGGTGGTATTGTGCTCATCATCGACATTGCTGCCTTTGCCGTGGTGGTGGTTCTTGCAGAGCATAGCATGAATCTACCCGGTGTATAGCTGGCATCAACACAAGCATGCAGGGAACACACCCGACAAAATTGATCCTGGCCAAACTGTGGGTATGATTCACTGCCAACACATGGTCCTGATAGTGGCTAGTAACAAGGATTACTAGGAGATCATCATCAACAACCACCAACAGCTAGGTTTGGGTACCAACAATCACCACTGACGAATGGTTCACCAAAAAAGATCTGGGGAACGTTCGGGATCGAGTCGTATCAGCAGAAAAAAGGCCTCAAAGGGTGATGAATACTCCGAAACAACAAGGCTTGAAGGGCTGGAAAAAGATTGGTCAAACAAACAGCCGCTCAGGGGGCAAGGATACCCACGGCTCCTATCAACCACATCACTTTGGGAACGGCTTAACCTGAAGCTGGATGCAAGCGCAGGCAGGGCTCGTCATCTCGTCCGGGCTCCCAGTGTTTTTACTGCACTGGTATACTGGTGATCTTCGGTTGCCAGCTATGTCAAAATAGATGCTGATACTCATGAGAATAGATGTTATAGTGATTAGTGACTATGAGTAGAGATTCATGATTACTCGTTTAGTTGCCGGGCTTTGTTTCTGTTTTGGGAGGGATCAAGAACAACGGGACGCTTCGGCAGAGTTGTCAGCCGCGGGTCTCTCCTTATCCTGACAGTTTCATGTGATGAGCCCAAACGTGTCCCTCCCGAAACGTGAAACATCGCATATGTATTCAACGATTGACCTCAGCACTTTCAAACGGTTGCTGCATTTGGTGGTGCCTTGATGGGGTTGTGACGGTACCATTTGGTTCTCAAGGCTCATGTCTACCCGTCTAGCCCTTCAAATGATCCACATTACCTGGCTTGGCGTCGGCAGAGCCGGAGCGTCTTAAGTTGGTGACTACCGTGCCTTTCAAGTGAACACCAACAAAGACGTGAAATCTGTTGGCACATTTGTTGGTGGGTGTTCTCTGTCGGATTTTCTGGATATAGTAAGTTGTTTTTGATTTGGTCCTTCGTTTTGATACATCTGTCGGGTAAAGGTGGTGGTGCCCCAGTTCTAAGATGGTGTCTAGAGTCTAGACTTCTTGGTGGTGTTTCCTGAAACTGCAGCGTTCACAAAAATGATCATGTCTAATAGAGACACCCCACGCTTGAACATACCCTCATCTTGGACGTACCCATATGTGTACGCCATCAACCCAGTAATTCGCCATGGCATCTCATCCAGCACTGGTTAGTTCTCAATCAACACTAACTTTCATTCCCTACTTGATCCTTTTCCATCATTAAACACCGTTACCCCATTACCCCCATTACTATACACTCGTACTGGTTGGCTCTTGACCATGAAAATTATCCCTAACCATCATACCCCTTCCTGTACCCAGTTACAGCAGCGATCTGCAGATATTTCCCAAGCATTCCCATGCCTAGTGCCAACTCCATTTCCTCGCCATTCCCCTATACGATCCAAGTATCCCCAATCATTTCCTTTCATCCCCACGTGATCCAAGGATCCAATCATTTCACGGCATGGTGGGTCGAGGATCCCAGTCCCAACTCCATCCCCACGTGATCCAAGGATCCAATCATGAACATGTTGAGGATGGCATTCCTCAGCCCATCTCATCATATCATGGGACCATGGGATGACCCCTGGGCTTGCGGCGGATCATTCCCTTGCTGAGGCCGAGCCCATCCTTGAGACGAGCCGAGTCTTTGCGCCGCGGCGAGTCCTTTCGAGGTGCGAATGGCATGGGGTGAAACGGGTGGGTTGAAGGGTGGGATCCATGGGATAAGGATGGCTGAAGGATGGTCAATCGTGCATGGGGTGATGGGTGATGGTGATTTATGGATAGAAGTTGGTTAAATTCATGGTTCAACTGTGGTTCACGGTGGTTTCATGCTGATCAATGATGGCGGGGGATGGTTCAACTGTGGTTCACGGTGGTTTCATGCTGATCAATGATGGCGGGTGAGGGTTGATGATCAGTTCATGCTGCTTTTTCCCATGTGAACAGTGGTCAAGGAAGAGCTAATGATGGTTGATGATGGTAGATGCTCCATGTAAGATTACCCAGTCTTGCAGGTACATGTACCAACACCATGGAGTATTTAGGATTTCAACAATGATTGCCAATGGCCCCAAGTTGTGTTTGACCCCCTTGTGCCTTGCAGAATTGAGAGACATGCCATCTCCAACAGATGGAGCTAAACGCCAACAAGAGCGATCACCTTTGATTGGCCGTGAACAACTTTGATAAGTGAATTAGCCATCATGAACTACTAAAAAACTAATAACCATCATCGAGCATGATCAAGAACTATCAAAAACTATCAGATACTATCACTATTAATTAATCATTTATCAAACATTCTCGACCACTATTGACCACTATTGATCATCATCAATCAGAAGTAGCCGTTAATAACCATGCATCAGTGAGAACTGATAACCCTAACTATCACCACTGCTTGATTTGTGAGAATGGGCACGCGTTGAAGCCATACCTGTTACCAATTCTATGGGGGTATGTCATTGTGCCTCAAGTTGCCTGGAGAAAAATGAAGGTTTTGAAGAGCTGGAAGTCACTGACCGGATGAGACCGGATGAGTTACATTGGATGTGGCTGTCAGTTTGCCAAAAAGTACTTATCGTTGTTTCCAAAGATGCAAATAACAATAAAGAACAACAATATGGTCCAAGAGGATGACAAGAAGAAGAAGAAAAATAAGAAGAAAAAGAACGAGAAGAAGAACGAGAAGAAGAAGAAAAAGAAGAAGACGAGTAGTCCTTGCAGTTGATTCCTTCTTCTTTTTTGTTGTTATTTCCTAGTTCTTGGTCTTGATGATCGTCATTCGGGAATTAGGTCCAGAGCCGTTTTGAGCGGAAGATATATTTCTCGAGATAAAATCCTGTCCCGCACACATCGTAGTCAGTCAATTCACGGGGCCAAGCAAAAAAAAGCAGATTCCCCTGGACGGTTGACCTGGAAGAAACAGAGCCCAACATGTTTCACATGACTATAGGTTTGGTGAGCGGCAGAAGCCAAACCTTTTCTATTTCGTAACCCTCCAAAGTTGGGGACTTGAAACTGCCCACAAGACTTTCGAACAAAACAATGAGCAATCATCAGCAGTACAGGTGATCATTAATGTTCAACAATCATCACAGCCGCCGAAGGTGAAGATGGCACCGGGTCCGGTGGGGTAGCCCAGTCGGGTCCGGGTTCGGCTCGCAGCGGTATCGCGTTATACTAAGCAGTTCCCAACAGCACCATGGATTGACTGCTGACCATGGGGGTGGGCTCATGATTTGCTTGGCCCCGGAACTGGGGTTGGGAAGCTCAGCCCAGCAGAAGTAGCAGTTTCTTTATCGACTTGACTGAGACAAGATGATTTCATTGTTATAGTGCTTCAATGGCCAGCTGGTTAATCCTTAAGAACCATTCAACCATCGATTAACCATGAAAGATCCATTATTTCACCACGGTGAAATCACTATTTCACCATCATTTAGCCGTTTGAACTATTGATCATGGTTTCCAATTTGTGATGAGTTCACCAGTGTTCATCATTCAGGCAGCAATTACCTATCACTCGACCATCAATGAACCATAGTTCAACCATCATTCAACCATCAATTGTCTATGATCTAACATGATCATAGCATTTCTTATCATCAATTATCTATGATCAAACCATTACTTACCCTCTGGCAGACTAACCTGGAAGCTGAAAATGACTATTTTTAATAGCTAAAACCATTATAAACCATGGATTTTCTACTTCCATGTTCGTTTACCGGAGTGCAACCATCATTTCTGTTTGATGTAACCATTCATCCACCCTTCCAAGTGGCGCATCTGGCGCGTGAGGCTCCTTGGATGGCGGTCGAAGTCCCAAAAGCCCTGGAAGCCCCAGAAGTCCCCGAAGTCCCAAGAAGAAGAGCACTTTTTTTCAGGCGCCAACCGGGGGAGCACGCACAGAAGGGTTCGGAGCAACGAGATGTGTCGTAGAGATATGGAAATGTAGACGCACACATACCTAGGCTCTCTCTAGAGATTTGAGTTGAAGGTTGCCGATGCTGGCGCGTTTTTTCGATTTGTATAGTAGATTCATTATGATTATTTTTTTGTTACTGAGTCTCGTCATCATTTATGAAATGGTTTGAGAAGTGGCCAGCGGATTCCCCAGCGATGATTTGTGTATGGTTGGAGTCCTACTTGTCATACGAAGATGAACATTTCAACAAAAGGTACCGCTTCGGTGATCATGTTTTGGACGTTCACCAGGAAAACCAAATGGGATATTGACAACCGCAGGCAGGTTCAGCCCATGCAACTATGACAAATGCACCTCTCTAGTTTGACCTATGCGCAAGGATCTTCGTCCTTTAGGGCAATGTTTGGTAATCCATGCGCACATGTTGTGTTGGGTACTCTAAACTCATTGAGGGTCAGCAGCAAGTTGACTGCTGCGCTCGTGTTTGTTTTTGATCTTCCTGCGAGATTGTTTGAGGTTGGATATGCTTAGTGCTATCTTGCTTGTGCACTGCCTTTAGTAATATTAGTTCATGACACCATCATTATCCATCACAACCATGCAACACCATTGAGCATCATGAATGGTCGATAACCAATAAGACCACTATTCACCATCACTATTAAACATCACTATCAACCATCACTATTCACCATCACTATTCACAACCATTGGGTCACCGGTTTTGCTGGTCATCTCATGGTCAATCCTCTTGTCAAGACACTGGGCACGGCCCACGTCTAGGCAGCCAGCCTCGAGCACATTGAGGCGGAAAAGGGCGTGGTTCATCGATGCGGAGTGGTGCTGGTTAGCGGTAGTTGATACGGAAACGGTATGGTGATGGGACACGGCTATCCCCATTGCTAAATACAAGGGCTTTGTTTGTTTTTCTTGGGTGATCAAAAACGAAAAGGTATAAGACGGAGATGGTTAATATTCACAAAAACTAGGTGGACAAACACCGATACCAAATAGTCACTATGATCAAAACCCATAGGATAAGCATGAATATAATTCTATGATCCCAACCAAGAGGGATGATTGCAAGTAGGTATTAAAAGTCAGTATTGACCATCAGTATTAATCACCACAATTAGCCATCATTATAGAACATCATTGTCATGTAACCATCAGTATTAACCATCACCAACCGTCACCGACCATCTATCAACCATCATTATTAGCCATCACTCATGATTTATCAAGCATCATTATATGGGTATGTGCCAAGCCATAGTGGTACCCTCAAAACTGAGGGGGTTTCCTACTAAAATTGGTACCATTGTGGTGGTCATAGCTCCGTTTTGATGGCTAAGAATGATGGTCAATACCACCATCAAAATCGTGGTTTCCTAATAAAATGCGAATTTTTTGGTGGGGCCCAGGCTGGTTACCCGGGCCCAGGCTGGTTACCCCATTTTGGAAACGGAGCGCTGGTCATTTTGCATCAGAATTTCCAGCCAGGAAACGCAGCTTCCGACTGCCGGGGGTGGCAAATCGCCAGCCAAGCAGCAAGGAGTGGCCCGTGCCTGGCACCGGGGGAGCCACATATGGCTGGATTTGTCCATCACATGGCTGGATACTGGTTGATTTCCTGGATTATGATACCATTTTTGTGGATCTCAATGGTTTGGAATATCAAACATACAGCAGTTTACAAGTGCTTAAGAATGCTTGATGATGGGTTAAGAATGCTTCATAAGATGGTTGATATATTTGTGGTTCATCTATGGTGATACTGTACATTTGTGGTCAATCAATCACCAATGGCTTGCGAAAAAAAGACCAATCTTGGGGTTCTCCAGCCCCAGGATCTGAGACTGCCACCGGCCCCGACACCGCTGCCGCTGCCGCTGGCGC
>VSDK01014466.1:338879-355608 GCA_009767595.1 Symbiodinium kawagutii | reverse complement strand
TGGCGCCACGCAGCGGGCAGCGGGGCACGGTGCGGGGCAGCGTGGTGCAGCGCAAAGGGCCGCGGCAAAGTGGCGTGGCCAAGGCGGGCGTCAACAAACTGCCTGGAAAACTGCTGGAAACTTGGCGGAGATGCTGCTGACCAACTGTTGAGGGGCAGGTGACTGCGAAATGGGTGTGACCGACTGGTGAGGGGCAGGTGAGTATGGAGACATTGGGGCAGTGATTGGTTAAGCTGCTGGGTGGTTGCCAAAGTTACCCACCCTCGCCATATATTCGTAGTCAGTCTCTGTAGGCCATGGAACGTGCAGATCTCTCAGCCCGTGTGTGGCTGCAGTGGGCTCCAAACCTGGCCACAGAGTGAAAGCTTGGTGGTTGGGAGGGAGCTAAGAAGTCAGGGGCGCTTCCAACCCACATGGTAGTGGCGCTTGCAAACATGTAAACATATTAAATCAATATAATAGGTAGGTAGATATATGTTAATATATATACATGTATATGTGTCGTTAGATAGGTAGGTAGGTAGATAGATAGATGCATCTCTGTAGATGGAAGCAACATAATACAGTGCATACACATGTGCATCACATGTTTGGTCCACATTTTTCAAGGCACTGATCCCATGAGCCGCAGTGTCGCTTAGGAGAATGGCGCTGCATTGCTGGTGGGCTCTGGTGAGGACCAGGCGCGGCAAAGGATCACGGCAAGCTTACGCTTGCCATGGCGAACTGCTGCGAATGCTACGCGCTATTCTTGGGGTACAGAGGTGAAATTCTGCAGGATCTTGGTGAGGGCTGACCAGCGACAGTAGGTGGGTTTGTTGAGAGCTTTTGACAACTTGGAAAGGTCGAAGACCTGCGCTTCGTTGCTTCACATCGACTTTTTTTTTTGCCGGCAACCGCCGAGATTTGACCGCAGGGGAACCCTTGTGCTAATGTGCTGCCTTTGTTTTGGTCATTCTTCGTGTTCTTTTTGGCACATGTTTGGCACAAGTAGATGCCTGGGAAGCATCCCGTGGCCTCAATCGGCGCTATGCCAGCAGAATTGCAGAGTTGCAGGCATCTCAACACTTGGACCACTCCGTTGATTTGTACATAGGTACTTTGGTTTGTAGTTGGATGTTTGCAGTTGGGTACTTTGGACGGTACGGTTTTGTCACATAGCTTTCATGCCATGACATCTTCTTTTGGTGTGTTGTAGCCATTAGTTGGTTGATTAATATCGACCCATAGTCATTTTCTTCGCTACTAGCCCCTATTATCTTTCCCTCAGCATATCACTGATTACAATGGCTAGTTCCTCAGTCTATCGTTCCACCCCTTCGTGTGAAGTGACGCACCTGTCAGGCCGCGGAAGCTTTTGCGAAGGTGGGACAGTGGGATGCCGCAGTGCCACTGGACAGTTGAAGCAAAAGCCACCGTTTTTGTTGGATTGGTCTAATTGATTAACTGAGAAGTTTTTTTTTGTGGATTGGTTCTAGTGCTTGTTTTCGTGGCTGAGAAGTTGATGTAAACTGACTGACATCAGTTGGCGATGAGTACCTAGTGCTTCATCTTGGTTATTGAGGTGCCAGTGACACCTGCATCACGAAGGTTGATAGTACACAGAGGCACTGTTGTACGGTCATGTCCTACATGATTTGGGTCAACCAGTAGTTCCACCAGAAAACTGCCAGGAAACTACATGATTTATGGTAAGTCGTTGATCGTTTTCCTGAATCAAATCCTGTGAAGTGTTACTAAAACCATTCTTGAAGCGCAACCACAAAATACACTAAGTTCACAGGCATATTGTTCACGCAGTGTACAATCACAAGTCATATGCGTATGAATCCATCACGGCTATCTGATATCTGGAAAAGTCTTCCATTTCCGCTAACGTGACCCCAGTCATGGCTATCAATCATGACGAACCGCCAGATGGGATGATCACCAATCACCAGACGTGTTTCATCACGACGAAACATGACTCAGCAACCACCAGCTACGGCAGGTCCTTGACAATGCGGGGCGGCGGGAGACGGTCTGTGGGCCCAGTTGACCAGCATTGGATGAGCCACGTGAGGGACAGAAGATCCTGGTTGATCAGTGATGGAACGGTTATATCATAGTGATCACCAGTGATATAATGGTTGATGATGGATGGATAATGGATGGTTGCATACTGGTTATGTAATGATCAACCATTAATGAATTGATTATCATGAACCAGGAGGATTAAATGAATTGATGAATCAACGGTGCCCAACAGTTATAGAATGGCCAATTATTGATGTTTGTGCAATGGTTCATACTGATGAATCATTAGGAGTCAAGCTTTAATGATGTTGCTAGTGATTAAATGCTTTTTGATGGTTGGTTGCAGGGAACTAGCCACCAGCAACAGCCAACAACATCTGGTCGACCAGGTCTTCCAATATGGTGTGATGGGTATTTGTTGGAGCCCATTGTGGGATCTCAGCCGATATGAAGCTGCACAGTCTTTGTCTGGACATGCCTACCTTGGGGCTCATCAACCAGGTGATCTCATCAACCAGGTGATCTTATACCATCAGTTAGCATGTCACGTGTTTATCCAGACAGCGACACACCTGTGACCTTTCCTTGGGCTGTTTGCACAAGGCTCGCATGACGCCAGCTGAGCTTGCTGTTCAGCCCGTCAAGCTGTTGGTTGTCAAGCTGTTGGTTGTCAGCCATCAATCGAGCACTGCGGGTGAGAAATGGTCAACTTTTGGATAACGCTTGCTGGTATCAAACTCAGAGACCCCAAGGAGGCAGAACACTGCTCAGTTTCCAAACTTAGTTTTCCACTGTGAAGCAGATTGTTGGTCAATTCCCTTCCTACTACAGCCACCCATGATGGAGTTGGACCGAAAGAGATGACTGGTCATATCGGTAGAATCATTCTGGTTGCTCCCTGTATCCCTAGCAAGAATGGAACGATGATATCTCTACAATGTGGGCCCCCCTAGTTATAAGTTGATCAATAAGCCATTGAACGACTATAGTTATATATACCATAACTGGTAGTTACCCTAGTCATGACCCAAGTTAGCTAAGTAAGGGGGCCCACCTTGTACCAGTTGGTGCGAATATTCCTATGGCTGGCCATACGCCATGGCTGGTGTGCAGCCCCCCGTGGCTGCCCACCATCGTTGCGTCCAGGTGAAGAAGGCTCCTGGTTCCATTCGCTCGAGTATTCGAGGCTCCAAGGCGGTCGCGGGGGTTGGATGGATGCCGCGCAGCTGCCGAATGTGTTGCGCTGGTGAAGAGAAAACATCGAACTAGGCCATTGGATGATTTTCAACTATCCAATGGCCTAGTGAACAGATTAATTGGATGAGTTTCAACTATCTGATTTCATTGGATTTTTAACTATTCAAGTATTTATTTGATTAACGGATTGGAATGGTTACGTCGAGCAAGTACAAGAAATCGATCCAAGCAACCAACGAAGGAACTAACAGACTCATCTATATATAGCCTACCTACGTATCTATCTATTTATCGATCTATCTATCTATCTATCTCTGTCTGTCTGTCTATCTACCTATCGATCAATCTAATATAGTCTTATCTAATCATATCTAATCTTCTCTCATCCAAACAAGCTAATCTGATCTACTCTTGTCTAATCTTATCTAATCTTACTTTAGCTTGTCTAATCTTGTCTTATCTTACCTTATCTAATTTTATCTATGTAATCTTACCTGAGCTTATCTAATCCTATCTCAACATATCTCATCTTATCTAATCCTATCTAACCCATCTAGTCGAACCTAGTCTTGTCTAGTCTTACTTTAGCTTCTCTAATCTTATAAAATCTTACCTAAGCTTATCGAATCTTGTCTAATCTTATTTAATCTAATCTTATCTTATCTAATCTTATCTTATCTAATCTTATCTGTCTATTTATTTATCTATATATCAACTTACCTATCTATCAATTTACCTATCTATCTATCTATCTATCTATCTATCTATCTATCTATCAAAGCCATGTACTCCTGCGGTAGCCCAGTCAACATTCAGCTGCGTGCTGTTGGTGTCTCAGGCTGCTATGGGTGATACTGCTGATCACTCACCACTAACCGAACACAAAACACCAATAGAGTGGAGGCCACCATTAGATGTCCTTGTCAAGTTGATGCCCTATGATTGATTGTGTTTGTTCAATTTATGGCCCCATATGGTCGGTTCCCATCACCTGTCACCTACCATCAGCCATTCTTATTGTTATACACACTTTTTGGGCAGTGATTCTGATTGATCTTTGATAGATGGTTCCGACAAGGGTCAATCAGAATTGTGAATGATTGTTTGTTCAACCAATTTTAACACTTTTTATCATCGTCTTGCATCGTGATGTGATTAATAAGTATTAAATTATTAGGAACAAGCGGCAATTTGAAACCATTATTCTGGATGAATCCACTATGAACCATTGTGAACTGCCCCAACTTACTCATGGCCAACACCTATCAACCATTCTTGATCATTTTCGAACATCATAAACCATCATTCGCCATCAGCTCTTGATACCCCACAGTTGTTGTTTACGATGTCTCAGCAGTTGGATCATTATCCCTCATCATTCACCACATTGTCAGCCATTATCAGCGTTAGCTGTTATGCACCATTCATGTTCATGATACCTAGTATCAACCCTTTACTGGTTCAGGGTGTTAACCTTATCATGTACCATTCACCTTGAAGTTAACATTCATGAATCGCACGAACTGAGCTTGGGTTAACCTACACGCACTATTCATGATCCATGGTTAAACCATATGGCAGTGGGTCAAAACCCTGTACCCCTGGTTCCCCTATCATTAACCATTCTTTTCCCTACTATTGTTGGTGGAAATCCCCCATTAGTTGGTTGGTTAATGTTGACCCATAGCCATATCAAGTGCCATTGATATTCAACGGTGTACCACTGTTATTGGACGCTGGGGTTCCCGCTGCTTCTTCGGGGCAGGTCCATGGCAAGGCGTCACCGTCGGGGACTGATGCGTCACTGGTGATCTTCATGGTTACAGTCGACGTCAATGTTAATGGACATGGTGGCTATGGGTCAATATTAACCAATCAATAACAGGGATAATGACCAACCAAAAATAAAGAAAACAATGGCTCATGGTAGGGGAACCAGGGGTACAGGGTTTTGACCCACTGCCTGGTGGCTAGATATTAGACAAATCAACAGGGATATTAAATCTCTGTCTATTTGTCGATCTATCTGTCTATCATTACCTATCTATTTGTGGATCTGTATAAAATATAATATGTATATATATATATATATATATATATATATTTGAATAGTTGCACAAACAATCTGTACATAGGTCTGGTCTACGTAACTTATCTATGAGACTTCTTGCACTGATGGTCCACATCAACCACGGTGGTCAATGAGTGACAAGAAGGAGTGACTTGAAATGATTGATGAATCATCACAACCAGCAGTGACAAGGACCAACTGTGTGGAGGTTTTTGTTCGGCGGTTGCCGTTGAGGGTATTTCCGAAACTTGCTTTCAGCCAGTGATGCTATATGTTTGTGGAACAACATGGATTGGATCCTTGTTCTTGTCAGGTTCTGAAGCACCCACTTTCCTCAATGAAATATTGTTCTTTGGTTTTTGATCATCGTGTCCCTTTGTGCCGTTGTGCTTTTAATCTGTGTTTGATTTGTAGAAGAATCTGTTTGTACATCGAATCTGGGCTAGTCAAGCTTCTTCATAATTTGTCGGTTGTGTTGCCCTTGTCTTAGTTTCAGCTTAGCGTAATCTTTAGTTGACTGATGCGCTTCTTGAGCGTTGGTTAAACGTGATCATTGTGTTTTTAAATCTATTGTCAACTCTAAAGATATAGTATCGTCTTATTCCATTCCAACTGTTTTGCTCGGATCGTACCGTGACAAAATTGCAGACGTATTATTTCTAGAGCCTGGGTAGGCAGCGCAAAAGCACTTCAAGTAGCATCTACAATTTGGGAGGTCCCCCACTTTGTGATCTTGTGAGAAGTTGATGGGCGTCAAAAGCCCGCGGTCTCAGGATACAGACATCACCTAACGCTAGGGCACTTTGGTCACACTGTATCACGATGACTGATTGACATCCTATTCCTACCCGTGAGCCAGCTCTTGGTCAACACTTTTTGTGCTCGAATATGTACATGTACGTATATGTATATATATATATATATATATTTATATATCTACACATGTATGCAAATATATGTATATGTATATATATATATGTATGTAGTGAATACACTCACACACGTGTGCACATACACATGGGGCACGTGTGCGAAAACAGGGATTTGAACAAGTCATGGAAGCTATGTCTATAGTATAGTAGCGGAACCCTTCTGGTGAATCCCGCACTTAGCAGTTGTAGGTGCTGTTTGCACATATTTGGCCGCATGATCAACCTTGCTTGAATGAGGTATATGGTGATGAACCATCCACGTATTGTGATGCAAATGGCGATTATAACCGTCGCGACAATGATTCCTGGTGGAG
The DNA here is from genome assembly GCA_009767595.1 of Symbiodinium kawagutii. Lineage (NCBI taxonomy): Eukaryota > Dinophyceae > Suessiales > Symbiodiniaceae > Symbiodinium > Symbiodinium kawagutii. The sequence continues at coordinate 349,078 of VSDK01014466.1, read as the reverse complement.
AACCGATGACCTTCAGCATAGCAAGCAGTAGCTCACATGGAATCAGAGATCAACAATCAACCCCGAGGTTCGCCTCCAAAATCATTTTCCATGTAAATCCAAACATGTAAAGACCACCCATGAATTACCCATGTAAATAGCACCAACCAAAGGAACTCCACCTTTGACCCTGCGAAATTCGCGGGTGGTTCTCATGGCGTGCGCGCCAGGCAGGAGACGATCTGAGTTTGGGCGCTGCGCAGATGCAAGGACGACCGACCGAATGGTGGGAATGGTGGGACGGAAGGTGACAGCCCAGGGAGGTGCCGAATCAACTCCCTGTCACTGTAACGAGTATATGCATCTACTCGAAACAAGTTGCCGACTATCCCCCAGTATGAGAAAGCACTGGCTGGTCTTGAACATACCTCACATAGCAGATGTCCTCAGCAGATGACAACTTTGGGATGGTGGTCTGGGTAACTTCTGGCTCCTCAACGGGTGGATCACCATGGGCCCCTGGCCCACCGTGGCGCTTGCAGGGAAGGCGATGATGAGAAAGTTGCAGCACAAACAGGAGGAGCAAAGCACCTGCAACCTGGCCGTATCCCTCGATTTCACTCCGCTTCTTGGTGTTAGAAGCCATTTCGATCAACCCCAAGAAATTTCGCATTAGGTCTTGGATTCTTGGTATTGATTGGTATTTTATTGGTTTTTGATGGTATTTTTGTTGGGTTTTCATGGTATTTGTCAGAATTTGATGGTTTTTGATGGTATTTGATGGTTTTTGTCGCTTTTGCTTGGTTGATCATTGACCAGAAAACTTGTTCGTGTTCTACTTCTGTCCTTCACGACCTGGCTATTAGCACCACAAGGCCGAGGTCGTGCGCCACGTGTGTTTACCAAGCTTGGTATTCCAATTGCTGAGGGTGGTATGGCGGTTTCTCAAGCCATAGGGGACCCCAAAAATGGTTGGTTTATTAATGACACAATTGATATGGTATGACAACGGGGGATGACACGATTGATAAGGAATATACAGCTGGTACCCCAAACTGACTTGAGAAACCATCAATTGCTTTGGTTAGTATGGCTATACATGGCTATACATGGCTATACCAATCATAAGTTTAAGAGCCGCGAAGCAGCACCTTTTGGTCACCAAAGCCATGTGACCACTCAAACCTGGCTGTTCCAAGCGTGGAGGAGCTGGAGAAAGTGATTAAAGAGGTCGAAGGCGCCGAGTCTGCACAGGAAAGTGGCAACGGCCACGGGGTGTACCCCCAAGTTGATAGATTTCGGATGGTTACATCTATCAACTTGATAGATGTTGATAGTTTCCCCCAAGTTCATAGTTGATAGGTGAAACCACCTGCTTTCTCAGATGCTTTCGGTGCGATGTATCCAGATGTTGCCAGAAAGCACCAGCCTGGTTCTGCCACAGCTGGGGGGTACCATGACCTGAGTCGTGCCCAGCAGCACCAACACTTATGTACTTGTTTGATAGATAGATAGATAGATAGATAGATGGATAGATAGATAGATAGATAGATAGATAGGGGATCTAATTTTCACCGGATTGATAGACTATTACTTTTTGTAGATAGATCAGTTACCACTGGTGGATTGAATTAGATTAGATTAGATTAGATTAGATTAGATTCGAGATAGAAGCCAGTGTTGTATAAGCAATGTTGTATCTACCAGCAGTTTTTGTGAAGAGAAAGATCAACCACTTGCTGGTGACCTTCAGTCTCCGACTTTTGTTTCTTTGTTGCCACCCACGATCAACCAGTTTAAACCCCAGTCAATCACCAGGTGAAGTTCACCATCAGACATAGTTAACTACCACACTATGGTGGTTTCTCAAAATCAGGGTACCCCCAAATCATCCCTTACCAGCCATCTATAGTAACAAACCAACCATTTTTGGCGCCCGCCCATGGCTTGAGACGCCCCACCCATTGACGGCTGGCTCCTCAGGCCGCGTGGGACGCATCAAGAAGGAAAACAGCGACACCGCCGCAGGCGCGGCTCTCAGCGATGGTGAACCGATGGTTGCGATCGTACGAAGTGCAGGCTCCCCGGCCTCAGCAGAGTTGGTTCATAATGGTTGGCGGATGGTTAGGTTTACTAACAACTAGTTCACAATGGTAAATTCACCAGTTGTTAGTCATGGTTAGCTGCCATCGTTCATTTTGGTTGATGGTTGAAGTATGAGATCTTGACTTAGAGGGACGCCAGTGATTTGACAGGTACCTTTCTTTTGGAAACAGCCAAGAGTCGTGAAACATCGCAACAAGAATATGGCCCATTCGCCAAGTAATCATGTACGGCTATGACTCAAATCAGGATTTTTTGACCATTAATCTGTGAGTTACTGTGTCCTGACATCGATGGTTGTCAACGTCCTGGGCCGAGCCACCATTGTCGTACGAAGCAGATAGCCCAGCAGATGGTATTTGTGCAAATCATTTTTGCTGAGCCAAGCACGAAGACCAAATTTTGAAACCTCACATGGTGCCCATATGGGGTCGTGTTGCACCCAAGCGTCACTATGTCAAGATGACCGTTAACGTTCTCGGATGGATGGTGTCATGCCTTTTCCGGAGAAGATTTTCAGAGTAGATTCTGCAACTCATCCATTTGAGCTTGGCGATTTCTTTTGAGCTTCACTGAGCTTCAGCCAGATCGTTGATTGAAAAAAGCCCCTTTGATATCCTTCAATGGGATTGGCAAATGATTGGGTGGGAAGGATCAACTCTTGATGCGGATGTTGAGGGCAGGACTAATCATGGCTATCAATGATGGTTCCGAAAGTTTTATGGCTGTTTATTCATGATGTTTGAAAATGGTTCCATAGTAATGATTTATTGCAGATGATATTGAAAAAATGTTTTTGGACCTGCTTTGGTCAAAACAAAGATCACAACAGGGAAGCTTTGCCAGGCTGGGAAGAGAGGGTGAAGAAGCTGGAACAAGATTCGAAGTCACTCGGCGCCAGAGCCGCGCATTTCTGCTGCACCAAAACAAGGTTGAACCAGCATGGTGGTTGTGTTTGATATAGGAAGGCTACCAAGTTTATGTCGTTTTTTTTGAACTATTGGAAATGGTCAGCCGAAGATTTGCCGGAATTCTCTTCATCTGCAGCACTGCACATCTGGCGACGACACACGCACGATGCCAGACACCAACAGCAATGGACCCAAGGACTTCACAGAAGATGGTGACTTTCTGGGCGCAGAAATTGGTGGAGTGGCATGAGGACGTCCCTTGGTCCAAGAGATGGGGGGACGCTTTGGGATTTGTTCATTGGTTTTGTTGGCGTTACATATTGGAATCTTGTCTGTCTATCTATCTAATCTAATCTTATCTTATCTAATCGTATCTAATCTTATCCAATCTTATCCAATCTTATCTAATCATATCTAATCGTATCAAAATCTTATCTAATTTTGTCTAAGATTATCTAATCTAATCTAATCTAATCTAATCTAATCTAATCTTATCCAATCTTATCTAATCATATCTAATCATATCTAATCGTATCAAAATCTTATCTAATTTTGTCTAAGATTATCTAATCTAATCTAATCTAATCTAATCTAATGTAATCTAATCTAATCTAATCTAATCTAATCTAATCTAATCTAATCTAATCTCATATATCTATCCATCCATGATTGTGTAAGGATCCTTCAATTTACTTCATTCAGTATCCTTCATTCAAATTAGATGCAATTTCTAACAGATGAAACGAGATGGATTCAGCCATGTTTTGATCCTGCAGCTTTTCCGGGCTCGCCAACTCCAAGTGATCTGATGAATCACTATGATTCGTGTATCACTATCCTTCTCGACAAAAACCTCTTTGAACGATACACCACATCAATCCCAATAAATATCACCACTAGATCCCAACGAATCCCAAGTGTAAATCCCCTCATAAACCACCATAAATCCCTCATAAACCACCATAAATCCCTCATAAACCACCATAAATCCCTTGTAAATCCATCACATGAAGCATATAGATCTTTGATGTAAAGGATTTTACTGGAGAGTAAGCTATTGCTTATGATCTTTGATTCTTACCCACTATGATCCCTTAACCATATAAATCCACCACCCTTAGGAGCCTCCCTCAGCTGATCCTCTCGCTGCTGGAGGTGCAAGTCCGCTGCGGCGATGAGGTCCTGGAGGAGTTGATCAAGTTGTCGGAGGCGAAGCGGGCGGCGAAGGGGGCTTTTGCGCGCTGGAACTGTGAGCCACTTGGAACAGGGGGATTTTTTGAATCACGGGATTCAAAGTTTTTGACTAATCATAGGGAAATAATGAGCTGATGAATAGTAGGGAATATCAGCGACCAGCAAAATAAATAATAGGGAATCATAGGGAATAATAGTTTTTTTTGAATAATATGGTATAGTAATAGGAATTATGCATACTAGTGTCATGGGGATTTTTACCTATCATGTGAAACTTGGTATATGTCATTAGCTGATGAATAATAGGGAATAAGCGGGAAAACAGGGGAAAATCATCAACAGTAATGGTATATGTCATTCGCTGGTGACGTTGTATGTGTCATTATCCAGAACTTGTCACGTAAAAGGGGTCACAGCTACTGATGCATCTACTTCACATGTTGGTTCGTACATGTTGTTTCTTGCTTATAGTTATGATTCGTTGTTACTAGCTATTACAAGCTACTCATTACAGATGAAGATTCTTGAGCCGGTGTTGGTCAAAACTATGGTGACTGTTTCGGGGATGCTTGAGGAGCATGATTCTCTTACAGAGGGATACAGCAATGACTCTTTGATCAAGTTTCAGGGGTTTGCCACCTGTCATGGCCATGGATGTACACCACCTTTGAGATAGTTCATACATATTCAGTGCCACAGGTTGTGTTGGATACACTTCATAGTGCACATTGACTATGTCCACTTTTGTCCCCTAAACCAATGATCAACCAGCTTTTTTGATTTTTTTTTGAACGGGCTTCTGAAGCATTGCTGGCTAGTTATCATTCGTAGATCCCCCGATCGTGATGACAAACGTATATGATTGGCGTATGTTTTCATCCCCGGTTCTTGTTGACTGTGGTTGGTTCGAACCTAGGAGAGATAAAGCAATTCTTGAGGCAAACGCCATTAATCATGAATCCACCAGCAATTAGCCATACACAAGCATCATTACTAATTATATGTTATTATATATGTGTATATACTTTTTTTAAATAAATAAATATATATATATATATATATATACATGTACATATATATGTATACGATCAACATTCATTTACCGAAGTATGATGAAAAATCATAAACATCTATGAGTCATTCATCATTATTCAGCATTGTTGTTGATTATTGCTGGAGATTACTGGTTTTTATCTCCCATAAGAAACAGTCGTTGACCACTCTTAACCCATTATGAGTCATTGGCACACCATGGACCCACCCCATATGTACGGTATAGCAATGGCCGCACAACTATCGTACTGATCTTGTTAATCATTGTTTTTCAATTATTAAAAGTTCATTATTATCCTCCATAAACTTGATGGCTAAAGCCTTGACTGATAACCGCATTAAATTGGTATAGTATATGACAGCTCTATCATTGTTGATTATTGCCCCTATCATTGTTGATGATTGTTCCCTATAAACTTAAGCGTTAATCAGCTGGGCGTTTAAAGCTTTGACCCATAGCCCATTGCTGGTCATGCACTCACCAAGCATTGTACCACGATTCACTGCACTAGGCTGACGCTGCGAACCGCGATGCCCCTTGGTTTGGGCGGGGCGGCGGAGTGCGGTACGGGTGACCACCCATGGTTCGCTTGGTAAATGAAGTGGTCATAGGTATCACCAATAGTCAACCAAGTGGCTATACAGGTTCCTGTTTGATAATTGATTGATGGTTGGTTGATGGTTGATGGTTAGTGGGTTACAAATGCTTCACAAAATGCTCAACTGGTTGATGTTTGCTTGGTGCAATGCTTATCTTTTGGAGGACGAGTAAGAATGTCAGCGGTCCATGGACAAGCAACTGCAATGAACGGTTGAATGGGGTGTAAGTGCAGGTAATCAACAGATGGTGAGTCAGCAACTATTTTGCAGCACCAGGAGGATACGGGATACAGTATACCTTACCAACAATTACTGGCCATCACCATCAACCCTAGTTGGTTGGTGAAACTCGAAGCAGCAAGAAGCCAACTGGTTGGTGATTTTGGGATCCACGGCAGCTGTTGATGAGAGGAAACTGTTGGATCATGGCAGGGGGAACCAACTACAACAGAGACCAGCGGTAGGGGGCCAAAGACTGCCTCACGATGATGACTTGCCAATTGGATGCCATCCCCTTAACCATGGGCCATTCTTTTCATGTAACTGACTAGCGATTAATCTATTCCCCGGTTGGATTGCTGGTTCCTAGCCAGCCGCTACCTACCTCCCAGTGTTGCTTGGCCGTAGTCACGCTGTGGGTCACAACCCTTAGTCCTCCTGATTCCCCCATCATCAACCAGGCTGTTGTCCCACTATTTTGTTGCTTATGATAGGCCACTATTGTTGGTCAAGCTGGTCGTGGTTGTTTTTACCACTATTTTACTTACTGTTTTACCCAACCAGTGATGATCACTATTTGCCATTATAATCACTAACCATTCTTAACCATCGTATGTGAGGATCAACTTTGCCATCGACAACGCTATCTCAACCATCGTGCACTTTCTTATGCTGTGCGAACACACGGCTATGTTTCTTGAGTTCTCCCATTTTCCGGTCGTTCCCGGGAGTTCTCTTTTCTTTTACACTTGTTGGCCCGCACCAGCCAGCCACAAGTGCGCAGACGTTTGGACTGTCCGATGCTGCAAGTGTGGACCATTCTTAACCATTATTAACCACTGTTAACAAACATTAACACACATTATTTACCAACAAACCATTTTACCCGCAACCTGGTCACTACCAACGTCACCGTCGTAGCTTTTCCTCTGGCTGCTCTGCCTCTTAGGTCACAGAGCTGCACGAGGCCTTATTGAGGCGAGCCTGGATACCAGCGGTGGTGCTACCTGGGCTCAGCATGGCTCAGGGGAGGACCACAGATGTCACTCAACCGGGAGAACAACTGGCTATGGGTCAATATTGATCAACCAACTAATGGGGGATTTCCACCCACAAAACAAGGGAAAACAAGCCGGTTAATGGTGGGGAACCAGGGGGACTAAGGGTTTTGACCCACTGCCAACTGGATAACAACTGGAGATCAACTGTTAACAACTGGAGTTATCACGGGATCAAGGTTAATAACTGGATAACAACTGGAGAACCAGTTGACGATCCACTTAACTATCCATGTACTGGTTGTTAAGGATGTGGAGATGACGATGAGTATAACCAGTTGAATGTGGGCTTTGGCAGCCGCGTCAGATGAATGAGTTGAAGATCAAACATCCGAAGGCATCCAGCGATGCACCTTCGGTGATTTTGTGAAGACTGAGGTGACTAACCATCATTGTATATGCTGTAGCCATTCATACAGCAATGGTTAACATTGACCATTATCTCCCATTATTTGCCATTATTTACCATTACTTCTTGACCATTATCAGCCATGATAAACCATTACCAACCATTATTATTGACCATTATTAAGCATGACTTCGTCTTGGATTTCGACCCACCCGCAGCTCCCCAGCTTTGCACGTTCACCGTGTCGCCTTGCACGGAAGGCGTGCGCGAGAGGAGAAGGCGGAAATCGAGCAAAGAGACGAGGTCGGATCCGATGAACTACAACATTACACAAGATGATAATGTGGTGTTTTCTCAAAATAGGGGACCCCCAAATCATCCAGTTTTTTAAACTTTCTTTAGCAATAAAACACCATTTTTTGGGTACCCGTATTTAAAGAAACCACAATATGAGAATGATGATAGATCCATTTGTTCATAAACCACCCCAGTTTACCTCAAATAGCTGGTGATATATCTTCAATTTAGAGGGTTTAATCATATGGATCCAACAGTACATGTGGTTCTGCACGGGCATAAAAAGGTTGATAAGTCTCATAGTTGAGAATATGAAACATGAACCAAACAACATACTGTAACTAGGGAACCAGTACGCTACACGGCGAGGGTCACAACCACCATCCCCAGCATCAGGGTCACATCTCAGCGGCCAGAGTCATATGGTCTGTTGGTGATCGACAAATGGGGTTGCTTGGAAGCTTTTTGTTGGGCGGTCCTGCGTTGAAGCCTTGAAGGGTTGACGGAGCTATTTGGGAGTTCGCCCCTAAGACTATGCTCAAAATGGGCGAGGTTTACTATTCACATACAAGCCCAGCTGGCTTTCTCATCAGATGTACCACGTTATAGATAAGTAGCGGTCACTTCAACCACTGAGCTGTTAAGCAACTTTCTACTGCTATCACGAGCATCCATTGTTACAAGAGGGGCCCTTCACAGTTGCAAGTAGATTACAATTGCGAAAAATGCAGTTTTTCACCCTAAGTGTTTGAGTCGAAACCCTAGCGACAACAACCGTTGATCAAGGAAACAATCTCAGTTGATGGGCGAGAAAAAAGTCACAGCACGACTAGGTGCTTTACAAATAGCAGGCGCTGACTGCACTTGACTTTGTCCATCAGCAAAAGTTTTTTCTTTACTGATCACGACTGCGAACTTTCTCGACAAGTCCAACTTTTAATCCCACTATGATTTGTTCTGATCAGTCTAATCACAATTCTTCGAGCTATACCAGTTGTTGCTGGCACAACCACATGGCTATGGAAGCCCTGAAAGTAATGGCCCCACACTTGTTGGTTTCCCCGCAAGAAATCAGCACTTTGTCGTCCCGACTTGGTTAATCCTTGTAATCCAGGTCTTGTTGTAAAAGAAGGGCCTGGGATTAAAACATATCCTCCTAATTGACTAACAGTTGCCTTCACCAAGCAACTCACCTAGAAATTGACCAACCAACCTCCTAAGACACGAACCTAGTGACTAACTTCAACCAACTCAGCCTAGAGATTCACTATGATGAAGCTCTAACCGGTTGACAGCCATCGCCCATCGCCCATCGGCCCATCGCCGTTGGGTGACCGTTGTGAACAACGGCGCGGCGCCAGATTCAGCGGAGCGTGAAAGATCGTTTGGCCTCGGCGGTGGAGTGCCTTGGAATGAGAGCAAGCCGAGGTGAAGGATAGGCGTTATGAAGTTGTGGTTTTTATAGGGAACAGTGGGGAACAACCGTAAATGGTTATCATATTGTTGATTATTTACTGGAAGTTGTGTTTTTTTGTTAATAGGGGTTATGACTCCATGAATCATGGCTAGTATGATTTATTAACAGTAGGGAACAATAACCAACAATAGTGGGTTGAACGATAATATTCGCTAGCAACAAGACTGGATGAGGAACAGAAATGGCAAGCTGGGTCAAGCAGTTAACCAACCAATAATGTATGAATGTCGTAGCACAATTCTGCTGCGCAGCGTTTGTGGCATGTCATTGTTGAGCTTCGTCGCCCCCGAAGGGTGTGGGTTGCATGTTGGTGACCGGTGCTTTGGACATCAACCTAGCCGTGATGCTGCCACCATTGGTACGCCAACCAGGTTTTTGACACCGATTTAGTCATCGTTTAAGCCCACAAGCCACCAATGAAATCGACAAAGCCTTGGCAATAGGAAAGATGGCGTGTTCAAATTCACCAGCAAGTGAACAAACGGTGGGAACTAGTTCCTCCCTGTCCCGAAATCGGACAAACATGTCTGTTTTGGGATGCTGACTTAGTGTACCCTCCATGTCTGGATATACTTTTTTTGCTTGTGAATCCATAGTGATCGCTTTCGTGTGGGACAATAGATATTACTTCCCTCATCCTGTATCCAAAAATGGTGGTACATCGCAGGAGCGTCATTTCTCATACGGGCTGCCATCGAAAAAAGCACTTGTCACCACAGCTTGCATGACCAACGCCAGCACTGATGCTTTTGATCTAACAAAATGTGACGAAACAGCGGTCTGCATTCCGCAACGTCGAACACCACCGTGAGTTTCGTTCATCCACGGGTGGCAGCACCTTCGTTTCACCAAGGACCGGCGATGTGTCTCTCTTCAACTTGCAGCAGTGCAACTCCCAGTGACACGCTGGCGGTCCTTGGAGGGCGGGTGGTGGGCCATCCCCAGCTGCGACCCTGAAC
>VSDK01014466.1:304196-328977 GCA_009767595.1 Symbiodinium kawagutii | reverse complement strand
GAGCGTCGTTGCCCTCGGTAACTTCCAAGGACTGGCTGATGGTAGTGGTCTCCTTGGCAGTGGAGATCAAGGGCTTGAGCGATCGACTGGTTGTTGGTCAGCCAGCTCGTGGGTTTGCGATGGAGCTCTCCTTCCGGGGAGCGAAGTCCGAACCTGCACTGGTCGTTGTCGGTCCTGGTGACTCCGGGTTGGTCCTGGAGTCGTTGCACCACTGGATCCTGCCAAGCCTTAGAGGTTCTTGGGTGCTCGAAGAGGAAACTGCCCCCATAAGCCATGACGGTGTGACAAACCTCAATCCCAAAATGAAGAAGGATGATACTCTGAGTCAACTTGGTAAGGTATTCCCTTTTCTTTTCGGGGTTCGCTTCCCTATGAGCCATGTTCATGTTTTGCATGATGGAGTGCCAAGTGCATGGAGGTGAAACACACACGAGTCCAGGTCGTTGGTTCTGAAGGTACTGTCTAATTGTCCTTCGGATTCGTTCGTCCAAGATGTCATGTCCAAGCAGCAAGTCAAAACTTTCCCCCTGGTTAATCCCAAAACGCCCCCCCTTAGGACCAAACCGTTTGGGGTTAAACACCTCAGCCACAACCCTAGCTTGAGATTTCTTAGCACCTAGAATGCTGGCAAGCTGACGTGTTTTCTTGGGACCCCAAGGATCCGGTCCAGTGGCTAATGTACAAGCTAGATGTTCAAAGACTCCGGCTGGCGTCACATTTGGTGACTGCAAACAGGTTATAATGTTCTCTAAATTCTCAGCACGTTCACTGAGGGCGGCTCGAGCTTGTCTCAGAACTCGTTTCTCTCTCCTGTTGAGGGGAGTGACGCCGGGATCTTGGCTGGGTTCGTCTAGAACTCGTCCGGTGCCATCCAGACACCTCCCACTTCCAGTGCTCCCGACTCCTTGATGCGTTTGGCTAGCTCTGGTGTCAGGGTGGTCTTGTATCCCATGGCCTTGCGGTCTTTCTGCTTGCGAGCCTGCTCTCGCTCCATCTCCTTCTCCAGGCCGAGGTCGGTCTTCTTGTTCATCAGGGTGGTTCCGCAATCCAAGCACTTCTTGACCACCTGGTAGGCGTTGGTTCCGAGCTTGGAAGTTCGTTGATGGCGGCACTGATGCTGCTGAAGGTTCGCTGCAGTCAAAGGTGTCACCGATTGACTCGATGATGCTGCACGACTGCTGTGTTTCTTCTGATGGGTTTTGAACTTCTCGTACTCCTCCTCGATGAATGGCTGCTTGGTGGCCCACATGAAGTAGTCGCATTGGTCCTTCTGCTGGCATCGCCAGAAGACTCTCCGGTAGTTCTTCTCGGTGTAGCTGATGCTGAGCGCTGTTGGCAGGTTGTGCTCGCACTTCGGTGGCTGGCCCATCTGCTGACGTACTTCTGGTGTCAGCTTTGTCGGTACTGGAACGGTCTGTGTGGTCACCATTCCCCAGGATGCCATGCTCATGTCCTCCTCGGAGCTGCTCTCGGAACTGCTGCTCCTCCGAGCTGGAGAGCTCTGGAGTGGCTGGCGGTAGTTCTTCTTCAGGATGAGGGTTGGCTCTGCGTTCTTGGCCAGAGGAATCAAGAGCTTGGCTGCCAAGGATCCCATGGTCTTGACCACAAAGAAGAGCTTCTGGATCAAGTGACGCCACATCGGGATTGCTGAGACATTGCTCTGCGGCTGCTCCCTGATTCTCTTGGCACTTGGTTCCATGGCTTGGTGTCACTGGGGAAGTTGATTGGTCGTGGGACCTATCGGAGTCTGAGCCCTGAGCAACACTACATGTGCGCAAGACTTCGAACTCTTGACGTTGGATCTGGGATTGAAACTTCTTGAGTTTGCTCAACTGGAGTTTACTGAAGTTACACAGGGGGATCCTAAGGGCACCGGTGGGTCCTAGGTGACAACCAACCTTAAACCCTAGTTTCTTGAAATCGGCGGTCAGTCCTGTCTCAGGGTCCAAGGTCAAAGTGGTACGGCATGCCAGCAAAAATGGTAGGCTGATCAGGAAGGGAGCGTTGATGCTCTCGACGTTGTCAAAGATCGCAGGTTTCAGGTATGATCCCTTGGTTCCCAAACTGGTAGGTATGGATGCTACATACTGTGTGCTGGAGCTACCATGGACACTCTTAAAGCGGTGTTCTTGTGCATGTGTGTGAACAGGTACATCACGAGGAACATGTTGTGCGAGTTTCTCCAAGGTCTTCCTCCCAATCGCCATTCTCTGGCACCCAGTATCGATTGTAGCGCAAGCATCATCGTTGATAGGGTTGCCCTTGGTGGTTTGATGAGTTACCCCACTTAATTTCCTAGCCTCTTCCCCAAACAAAACCTCATGTCCATCATGAAAGCTGGCCATGTATGCACGGTCGGCGGACGATGCCGAGTTGGATGCCAAAATGGCTGGAAAACTTGGGCCCTTTTGGCCGTGGGGAGCACTAGAGCTCTCGTGGCCACGATTCGGTGGCCTCTGGGGTCCGCGGCTCAAGTCATCTTGGTCCGGAGGTGCGTCTTGAACAGGTTCATCCCGGTCAAGGTGTCCACAGAAAATGGCTTCCTCGGTGGCCAGAGTTTCCAAGTTGTGAGCTTCCTTTGACTTCCCCTTCTCGGGGCATTCTCGATGCCAATGTCCAACACGATGGCAAATGCCACACTTCGTGACCTTCTTCAATTCTTCAATTGACATCTTGTAGTTGCCCTCTTTGAAGGGAGGTCTGCCTTGTCCAGTAAAGGACACTTTGTAGCTCTTGTCCTTGCCCTGGCTGTACCCACGGGCCAATTCCTTGTGTTTCTTTGCCTTCATGGTCTGAGTGTATGTTTGGCTCTTCTTCTTCTGCAGAAAGGTACTCAAAATTTCTGCAGCTTCGTGCTCCTCTAAGACCGGCTGGTCCCCGGGAGCACCATCTTCGTCTTCGTCGTCTTGGAGGTCTCGGAGAGCGGCCTCCATGGCATAGATCTCCTCATCGTCGGTCTGCTCCTCCTGCTCTGCATTGATATAGTTCAGTGCAGCTGTGGCCTTCGTTGAACTGGAGGCCTTCTTGTCGATCCCCACCTGAGAGACCTGTAACTTGGTCTCGTGTTTCCGGACCCATTCTCGAATGTCCGCTGGGACAATCGATCCACGGGTATAGTTGAGCATCGCTTTGATCTCATTCTCCTGGAGGTTGAGGGCATTGATCAAGAGGAAACCGGTGTACTTGTCAGGGAGTACCACACGGTGTTCCTTGACCTTTCGCATGGCAGTGTCCCACTTGTTGAAGAATGCCCGGTGGGCTTCATCCTTACCACGCCTCAGGTGGTACGTCACCTTAGCCAAAGCAGCTAAGAGATCCTCCTCACGATCATCGCCAAAGTTCTCAGGACGGTCCATGATGTTGATGAGCTCCTCGCCATTCTGGTCATTGGCCATCCAGCTGGCATCACGTGCCAGGTACTTCATGGTCTCAAAAGGGACCTTTGACAACTTCTGTAGTAGGAGGGGTCCTCGTGCTCTGGGGCGGCTTTTGGTTGTTGCCAGCCAAAGCCTCGCCTTGATGGCATAGTCTTGGAAAGTCAATGACTCTCCATCCCACTCTGGAGGTGGACCACTACTGGTCCTGTGGTCATCGCCTCCATCTCGTCCTTCATAGTCATCTTCGTCATCACGGCGTCGACGACGAAGGCGAGAAGCTCTGCGGTCTCGCATCCACGCTCTGAATTCATCAGAGTCAAAGGCATCTTCGTCAGCTCCAAAGACTTCGCCTACAAAGGCACCTTGGGACAGTTCCTGGTCCCCCGAAGCTGCTGCAACACTAGCACCACTAGGATGATCAGATGCCGACGGCGGCACAGGTACGCCATTGCCACTGGCCATGGCTCAAACAAATCAGACACTGCACAGGATGCTCGGTCCAGCTGGAGAACCGAGCTCCGCTACCACTGTGGGCAGCTTCGCACCTTTTTACGTGCACATCCCCTACACGTGAACCCCTCCTTGGGCCAGACACACTGGCGAGTGCACTTCTCGATTTGTGCTGGTGGTGCTCAACTGGCAATGACCGTGAAATCCACAATATGATATAGGTGACTAATGGTTGAAGATGGAAGAGGTTCAGTATGTTGCCCGCACGGCTCACATGAATCTCCATGGTCGATGGAAGCTGGGCCCCCAGGAGAAGCGACAGCAGCTGGCAAGGCTTCGCATGTCGCAAATCTCGGTCCGCCCGGCGCTGCTTGTTGGAGGATTTTGGGTTATGAGGTTGGCCTTGTGGGGGTCTGTCAAAATAGGGAACCCTAAAAATGGATGGTTTATTAATGGTTAGTTGATGGTTCTTAACAAGGGGATCAAAATTCACAATAGGGGATATGACATGCCAACTATAATGGATTGTTACAATATAAATGATTCATCTTGGATGATTTGGGGGTACCCCTATTTCAAACATAGTGACTGTCATATCCTCATTCTGGGTGCCCACAATGCCTGCTGGTTGAAGCCAATCATCAACTCGGAGGTCCTGGGAAATCTGCGGGAAATCTGCGTGCTGCCAGTGGTGCCAGGCATCCAACTTCACAGTGGAGAAGAGGCGGCAAGGGTGGCTGGCGCCGCGCCCCGCTGGGACACTGGTGGCTGGAAGCGAGAAGATACCTCCAAGCCACCATCAACAATCGTGCCATCAACAACGAAAGTAATAGTCATGATCCGTTCGGAATCTACGTGACGAGTTGGAATTCTGTGCCAATTTCCCACCCACCTGCGTGGAAGGATTTTCCAGCTTTCCATTGAGTCGGCTTTTCTGCCGGGGAAATCCCAACACAGCTGATCTGCCACGAGCCACGCCTTCATCGCTGCATGAGACATAGCGGTCTTCGGGGCCAACCATTCACCAGCATGAAATTCCCACTGAAATCATGAAGAGCAGTCTATGCGCCAGCAGATATTTTCTAAAGATCACATGCACCAATGATTGATCAGTGGATTTGTTAATATCGACCAGTATCACTCGGTTTAAAGAACGAATGAAGCATGGACGAAACGATGATTGAACTCTTATCAAGCCACTATTCCGATATCTATATTAGTCACTGTAATCAATCCACCATCCCAAAATCTTAGGGAAAACATCACCATTGAAGTCGCCTACCATTTAACCATTGGTGATTGATTGATTACCGAACACTATTCGTCTACATAGTGGTAACCCCCCGGGTTACAAGCTGTTTTACAACCCACCCAAGTAAAGTTACATCTTCCCAAACTGGTATCCTAGTGAACTAACCCAAGTTAAACATATCATAACCATAGAACCATTGGTTATTGAACACCAATTGAACACCATTGGTCATAACCCCATGGCGCTTCCCCGCCTTGGTCCCTGTCAGGAAAACCAAAGCGAAGATCTCCGAGGGCGAGGAGGAGCACCCGCCAGGCGCAGCTACGGTCCCAACATGGGAACGATGCGTTGGGGGAACCGTCCCGGGTGAAAAGGCGAAGGGTGGATGGGGGGGGATGGTGGATGGAGGGGGGGTGGATGGGGTGACTTCAACTCTGCTTGAAAAATCCAGATCCTCGGTTCTAAGGTTGGTTTCGGAAGCTGAAGCTGCCAATTCCTAGAGGCAAACCCTGGCATCCGGGGTGGTTCAACAACAGCAACAACAACAACAACAACAACAACAACAACAACAACAACAACAACCGATTCTTACGATTCGTTCAAACCAATCACTTGAACGTTTAGGCGAAACCACGGCAATGGTCAGGGCCAACTGTGGTGATTTCGAGGGTGATCTCGCTCACAAGACCGTGGTGATGGGCACAACTATCATGGTGCTCAGAAAGGAACAATTGACAGGTGTCTCACCAACAACTCATGTTTGGGTCAAAACAGAAACAGCACTGGCTCGTAATCCATTGAATGTGGTTCTTTTGCCAACATGTTTTTGAGCCATATCCATATCCATCTTAGCTGATATGTCGATTCTTGTTGGTTTTGATCCCCTAGCCTAGTATCAAGCATGAAATGACCAAGAAAGACTCCCCTGGCTGTTATAGATCAACCATAGTCAACCTAGTCGAGTATCCATCACTATGTTTCAACCATTGATTATTCGCTGTTCAATCATGAGGAATTGTTCAAGCTAATACCAAGATCAACCATATTCAAGCTAAGAAAGACTCCCCAGGTGTCAACCAGCCTAGGTTGATTGATCAACATTAGGTTGACTATTAGGTTGATCAACCATTAAATCCCCTAATGCCCCTCCCAGTAGTCAACCCCCAAGATCAACCAGAGTTTCAACCTAGTCTCATATCCATCACTACCATAGTTAAGCTAAGATCAACCATAGTTAAGCTAAGAAAGACTCCCCACAGATCGTAGTCAACCCCCAAGATCAACCCAGTAGTCCACCAGCCTCGTCTTCCTGTTGCGACAAGTCCCAGGGTCGATCCTACCAGGTGTGGACCTCCAGGTGCAGGCGCCGGAGGCCAACAAGGTCGACCCCTCGGTAGCCAGGACCAGGTGCGGCTGGTTCCCGCATGCGGTGAAGTGAGATGGTTGATGGTTGATGATGGCTGATGATGGCTGATGATGGTTGATGGTTGATGGTTGATTAACGTGGGTGAATATGAGACCATTCATCATGCCTAGTGGTGGTAAGCAATGGCTGATGGTGGTAAGCAAGGGTTGATGGTGGTAAACAATGGTGAATGGTGGTTCATGATGGTTAATGATGGTTTGTTGATGGTTGATGATGGTTGATGATGGTTGATGATTGTTGATGATGGTTGATGATTGTTGATGATGGTTGATGATTGTTGTTGATGGTTGATGGTTGAATTTATTAGGTGAATTGATTCTTTCAAGACTGCTTGATAGTGTTTTTTTCATGGCGGCGAACAATGGTGGGTGATGATGGCGTTGTTTCAGGTTTATAAGGGCCATAAAGCTGGTTATGAACTGCGACATATTTACCGTCCTGTCAGCTACTGTAGTTATTGCATGTTATTGCAGCTGGCGGCAGAAATCTATTGTGATAATGGTGATGATCATGGGAGGCAGACATGTTTCTATGGAAACACACGATACACGTGATTGCTGATGAATGGTGTTGCTGGCGGTTCATGTCAGAGCGATTAGTAGCCTATACTAAGCAAGAGTGTTTGGAACATGAACAAAGGCAATCATGAAAAATGCCGCTGAGGATGATACGGATGAAAATGATGAGGACAAAGATGATGGTGACGAACATGATTGTTGCAGCGATGATGGTATTGATGGCAGTTCTAAAATTCTAAAACATGTGACTTTTAATACAAAAAGACAGCGATCATTCAGTAGTGTCATTGAAACATACGAAGCTACAATCACGGTTGTGTTGCATAGTCTCAACAATTTGTTCAATATTTTATCCGATCATGACGTGTCATGACGTCATGACAATAACAAAGTATTACTGTACGTAGTTCTTCCCCTGACACTCTGGATCCAAGATGTAGTCCCAACCATTTCACAAGTAGCTTCATTCCACTCTTTGGCCTATCAACAACTCAAGTGAAACCAACAACTATTTTGATTGTATATGATTGTATATTAGATACATGTAAATCTTTGTATCTCTAGAGATCTAGATCTCTACGCATCTTAAGAACGTGTATATTTTCTTGAAACATTCATGTACATACATATGTACACACACATAAGTCAATAAATAAATAAGTAAATATAGATATATATATATATATATCGATACACATAGAGATAGATAGATAGATAGATAGATAGATAGATAGATAGACAGACAGACAGATAGATGGATATATAGACAGATAGATAGACAGATAGATAGATCGATCGATAGATCGATAGATCGATAGATCGATAGATCGATAGATCGATAGATCGATAGATCGATAGATCGATAGATCGATAGATAGATAGATAGATAGATAGATAGATAGATAGATAGATAGATAGATAGATATAGAGATATAGATAGATAGATAGATAGATCGATCGATAGATCGATAGATCGATAGATCGATAGATCGATAGATCGATAGATCGATAGATTGATAGATCGATAGATAGATAGATAGATCGATCGATAGATAGATAGATAGATCGATAGATCGATAGATCGATAGATCGATAGATTGATAGATCGATAGATAGATAGATAGATCGATAGATCGATAGATCGATAGATCGATAGATTGATAGATCGATAGATAGATAGATAGATAGATAGATAGATAGATAGATCGATAGATCGATAGATTGATAGATCGATAGATCGATAGATCGATAGATCGATAGATCGATAGATCGATAGATAGATAGATAGATAGATAGATAGATAGATAGATAGATAGATAGATAGATAGATATAGAGATATAGATAGATAGATAGATAGATCGATCGATAGATCGATAGATCGATAGATCGATAGATCGATAGATCGATAGATTGATAGATCGATAGATAGATAGATAGATAGATAGATAGATAGATAGATATACACACATAGAGAATTGCATTCCCACGTGCATGTCAGACTTCACCTGTTCCATTGGGTTCCATCTTTTCCCCAGCAGCACCCCGGTGAGGCGCAGCCTGTTCAGCATGAAGAGGCTCTCGCGGGGTGGTGTCAGAGCTAGGGCGTTGTCGGGGATGTGAGTGCAACATATGTGGGTTGTGGGTCAGTATTAGCCGTCCGAACAAGTGGGTCGATGACAACATCCCAACACATGTCTCTAATATTTCATTTCCTTGCACTGCGTATTGACTGTTGACCCAGGAGAATGTGTATCTATATGCATGAGAATATATGTAAATACGCACACTGCATTTCTTCTTGTTCCGCTGCAGTTTCTCTTCTGGAATATGTTACAGTTTCTTGTTCCGTTGCAGTTTCTTCCTTGTAAATACATATACCCTTTGGCAACTAACATGGCAATGGAGAATCCATCATTTACGGCTGGTTTCCCAGGGTTTCCCTAGAAAAATGGTGATTTTCCATTGCTTTGTTACGGCACACCAGGCAATTAGGCGAAGGCCGACGACGAGCCGCCATCACTATGGAGGTGCGGATGATAGCGACGCGCTGGGGTAGCCAGGGAAACGAGGAGACCATCCGATCTCCATAGGTTTCTCAAGCCATAGGGGTCTGATATGGTATCTATATAGGGGATTACAGTGGTTAGTAGGTGATAATCACCAAGAATCAGATCAACATGGTGGTTTCTGGTTGGTATACCACCTTGGTTTTGTGGGGTTTTCTGCTTAAAACCGTTGACACTGGTTTATCATCGGGGATAACCAACAAAATGAGTGCTTCTAAAGCCAGTTTGGGAACCCCAAAGTCATGCTTAATTTAGAACTATCAATGGCTCATATACTGGATGGTTTGGGGTGTCCGTTGTTTTGAGAAACCACCATAATGGTTTCGCTCCGTTGATCTGACAGTTGACAATGGAAATCAGTACATTTTCTAGTTGGAAACCCGTGATCCGATGGTAACCACTAGTGGTTGACCAACGATTTGTCGTTGATTTTCATGGTGGTCACAACAATGGAGACAGTGGATACAGCTTGTATAGTAGGGGATAGTAGCCAGCAGCTGGTATAGTGGATAAGCCAAACTTGGAAGCAACCAGCGGCTGGTATAGTAATGATGATATGGTCGGCATGATTCGGATAAGATCATCTCAAACAGTGACTAGCAGGTGGATCGATCAATCGATAGACAAATAGATAGAAAGAAGGTACAGATGTAGATGTAGACGTAGATGTAGATGAAGATATAGATATCCATACACGTATGGACACATAATGTTGACAGGAATAGTGGAAACACCATGGTAGCTGGTAAAGTTTCTGCATTAGCTTCTGTAGTGGCTTACAGGGTCATTAAAAGGCCATAGAGGTAAATTCATAGTAACATACTTGCCAGCAAAGTAGCGCCTGCTACTCACCAATCAGGGAACTATCTCTTCAGTGGCTACCGACCATCCTTCATCAACTTTCATGAATGGGAAGCTTGTATAGCTTAAAAACATCTTGTCACTGACTATTGGCTATTAGCAACTGTGATTGATCGTCATTCACCATTACTCACCATCGGCATCATGATTTACAATTGTTCACCATGATTCACCATGATTCCCCATCGTCATCATGATTACAATTATTCACCATGATTCACCATTATTCACCATGATTCAACATTCTCATGCTTGTAATGGATTTTGTTTGCGTTCTATTGTACTCATCTATGTCTTGACCTTCCAAGTGCTCAACCTGTTCAACCGTAAACCTCCCCACGGCCTCAGACCCAAATGGGCCTTTTGTGTCGCCCTGCTCAAGCAGCCGATGCTGGTGCCATCGCGGCGTGGGGAGTCCCAGAGGGCTCCCTGCAGGGTGAAGCATGGGGAAACGTGACGCTTAGTGATGGGGAAAGCGTGGTTGCTTGACTGGTGCTTGATGATAAGTGATGATGATTGATTGATGTTTGAGGATGACGGGTGAATTTTGGTTGACTAATGATTCACGATGTTTTGACTATAGTTTGTGCCGGTGTTCAGTGCTGGTTAAATAATGTTTGATCACCACTAGTTGATCTTAGCTCATGGCCGATCAACTGGTGGTAATACTGGACACAGATGGAACACGCCAAGGAGGGCCGAGAAGAATTGCAGTTTCGAATCGGTGTATGTGGGGGCTTCTTAAAACAGGGAACCCCAGACATGTTTCTTTATCACTATAAATTGCTAATATTGGATGATTGGGGGTCCCCATTTATAGTAATAAACCAACCATTTTAGGGGGTCCTCCATTCTCAGAAAGCACCATACAGAATGCCTGCATCCATTGAACGTACTCCTCTTTGGAAGTTCATATGCCTGAGTCAGTTTTGAAGCAAATCGGCGGCTTGGCCAATTCTAAGAGGACCCGTAGCAGGGGCTCGTTTCCCGTGTCGCCACCCGAATCTGGCACCACCAGGATGGTATCAGGTTGAAGCCTGCTGAATCGACATGATTTCCAAGATTGGCAATCTAGGCGAACCCATAAACAGGAGAACATAATAACATAGTCATAGATTAATCCACCTGCTTATCTACTAGAATCCGCTTGCTAATCCACCTGCTCATCCATCTGCTAATCCAGTTGCTAATCCACTTGCTAATCCAGGTTCAGCCACCCACCAACCATCCACGTGCTCGCCCTCGCCTCTCGCGATTCAGCTGGGTCTCCTACCTGGAGACCATGTGATGCAGGAGAACCAGAGGTATGATGAACCACCAGGGGATGCCCGCAGCCATGTGGTGCTTCTTCAAAATCAGGGTACCCCCAGTCATCATCCCATATCAGCCATGGTTTGTGAATAAACCAACCACAACTTTGGGGTACCCCCGATGGCTTGAGAAACCACCGTGTAAAAATCAGCGGGAGGTGATACTCATGGTTTTAATCATGACGATCACACATCGAATGAGATGTTTCATGGCGGCAATCAGCTGGCCTTTCAGCTCCATCATTTCTGAACAAAATGGGGCAGTTTGTCAGTCCATGTCAATATGGGGCCACCTGTAGCTATTCTGCGAAGGTTTGGGTTGATCAACCAGATCGTTCTGGATCAGCCATCAACCCATCAAACCTTCAAACCATCACAGCCATCAAATCATCCAACCTTCAAACCATCACAACCATCAAACCATCCAACCTTCAAACCATCAAATCATCAAATCATCCCAACCATCCAACCATCCAACCATCAAATCATCCAACCATCCAACCATCACAACCATCAAATCATCCACTGCCATCCGCCAAGCTCTTCTGGGCCGGGGGCTGGGTTCGGTGCCATGTTGCTTCTGGAGTACCATCCACGTGGCTTGCTGATCAAAGGTGGGGCCCCTGGCGACGGCGGTGGCGCACCCTCAGTGGATGATGAACAACGGGTGATGGCAGATGCAGTCGTTGATCAACCACCAGCACTGCGAAGCATAGCTGGTGATTCACCAGTTGAAATCTGGGAGGGTTCTTGGGAATTGGATGAGATGGAAATAGCTCCTTTGACTTGGCAGGTGAAACCTTTGAAGCCAAAGACTTCTTGAAGGTACAGCGGGGAACGGCAGCGACGGGGAAGCCACCATACTGGATGTGGTCATACATGACGTTCCATGCAGACCGTTGGTTTCGGATGGGACGGTGATAGCGAGGTAGCTGGTATGTATGGATGTATGGATATCACCATGCGCACTTGATGCCAAAGAAGCGACACAGTCATTGATCGACCAAAAATGGCAATGGATAGTTTACTAATGAAATGATGAATATTGGATGATTTGGGGGTTCCCCCATTTTGAGAAACACAGGTGTATCAATCCACAAAGGCGAGGTTTCTGGAAAATGTGTTGGATGGAGGTGCTACTGGCAGTCCTTCATGTCTTTCTGGGTATCGGGACTCAAATGTCAAATTTCTTGCCACCAGACCACAGTGGTGGCAGATAGAAGCACAACTTTTCGTTGGATCCTACGAAAGTCTATTGGTTTGGTAGTAAGACCACCCAAGTTGTTTCAACAGGTCATTGTTGTTCATTCTCCCGTATCATGGTAGACCTCATTGTTGTCAACCATAGCTAATCTCCTTGGCAACTATCACCCAGCATCAGCTACAAGGTGGGCCCCCACTAGTTATAGTCGTTGGATTAGTTCACCCCTATAACTGGTAGATATCACCCTAGTTAAGCTAGCTGTAAACCAACAACTCTAAGTGGTTGGGGGCCCACCTTGTATGAATAGTTATCAATAACCATTGTTTTCCCATTACTATTGTCGGTTATCATCCCCCATTATTGTTGGTTAAGTGCTTGACCCACCTAGTACATGGTGCTTTTGAAGGACATTTTTGACAGTTCTCCAAGGACTTTGGGATGTTGGATCGATGTTGGCATGGCATTTTTTCAGAGGGGTTGAAAGTACCAACCGGATGGGTATCGACCGGCTATGGTCGAAAATTATAATTAGCCAGCACAACCAGATAGGTATCATTGCCATTACAAAACCACCACCAACCAGATAATTAATCATTATCAAAAACGATTGAAATTGCTATCAGCTAATTAAGCTTTATGAATCATTAACTATAAACCATTATTATCATTACTAACCTATCATTAGCTATTGATTACCCACCAATTAAGCATGGTTATAACCACAAGGTATACCCAGTCGTGGGCATCGGCCCCAGGCCTTGGGTGGTCGCTGGGATGCCATGCTGAAAGCGTGGCGCTGGGACTTTGATGAAAAGAGGCGCGGCACGCAACTCGCGGTGCCACAGGTGCAGCCGGCGAAATTTGACATGGATTTTGGAGGGTTATTTAGGGTTAATATGGCTATGGGTCAATATTAACCAACCAATAATAGTGGGATAATCGCCAACAAAGTCATAGGGAAAACAAAGGTTAATGATAGGGGAACCAGGGGTACTGGGTTTTGACCCACAGCCATATAGGTTGATATAGGGGGATAGTGGTTCTCTATGGTTGATAATTGGATAACCCTCCATAGGTGTTATCTATGGTTGATTGGATGGTTATCTATCGTTAGCATAGGGGAGTAGTGGTAAATGATCAGGGAATATGAGTTTATCCGGAATACATGGGGAAAATGCTTAATCATGGGGGATCATATGTTTGTTTGTCCACTTCAATTGTGGTACATAGCCCAGGCACTGGTGGTTTGTAATGGCTAATGGTCAACAATAGGGCGATAAAAACCAGCAATCATGGTTTGACAAAACTTACTATAGGCAAATTCATAATGGAACAGTGGCCTTCTTAAGGTTCATAGTCTAGTGACGAAAATGATGATGTTTATAGGAATGGACAAGTCATAGACTGGGCATATGTGATCGATGAAAGAATTGAGATCTGCAAGCCGAGGAAGGAGATACTGGTTCGGTTCGAGCCGGGGGCGGTTGAGTGAAATGCGCCCTGCATCAGTGGGATTAGATCTTCGCAACACAT
Organism: Symbiodinium kawagutii; assembly: GCA_009767595.1. Taxonomy (NCBI): domain Eukaryota; class Dinophyceae; order Suessiales; family Symbiodiniaceae; genus Symbiodinium; species Symbiodinium kawagutii. Next base: position 314,979 of record VSDK01014466.1, on the reverse strand, counting down.
TTGTCATGAACATTGAACATCATTGAACATTGGATGCGAAGAACAATTCTTACTCTTTGGAAGCTCTTTTGTCTTTCAGACGTTCCAATGTTTAATGATACAATCTTTGGAAGAACATTGAACTTTGGTTTAGGCCTAAGGCTAAGGTTAGCCTTAACCTTAGCCATTTTCAGAGGTTCAAAATACCTCCAATGCTCAGAGATTCGGGGTCCCTATGCTTCGCCCAGCTGTCATGGTCGTTGCAGCAGCGATGAAGGGATGGCCCCGGTGAAGAATAAAGTCAGCGGGTACACGTCTGTTGTAGCAGGAATAACGATCAGCTATAGTTGGGTATAACCAATAGGAAGAGTCAAACATTTGTTGAACATATGATTGATTATATCCATATCTATCCATATCTATCCAAATCTGTCCATATCTAGCCATATCTATCCATATCTATCCATACCTATCCACACCTAGCCGAATCCGACATGTCACTCAACAGACCTGTGCGTCCCTTCGGAACCCTGGGGGGGTGGCGAACCGGACACCGCCGCAGAATGCTGCTGGATGAGCTGCGGAAGCAGAAGTGGCAGCTGGAGGATCGGGCCAAGGCGTGCAGCCACAAGCACCGTGAGCAGCGAGCTGCCAGAGGTTGGAATGGTGGTTTCTCAAGATATGGCGAGCTGGGTCAAGCACTTAACCAACCAATAATAGCTGGTTATAATGGTGAATAATTGGGGATAATAAGGATAATAACCAACAATAGAAGGGGATATACCAGCTATATATGGCCATGGGTCAAGCACTTAACCAACCAACTAATGGGTGATAATGAGCAACAATAACAAGGGAAACAGCCTGGTTAATGATAGGTGAACCAGGGGGACTAAGGGTGAACTGACCCACAGCCATATGGGACCCCCAAACTGGTTGCGCAACAGGTGCTACTAAAAGACTATAGCCATGGATGATGTAGGGGTACCCCAATGACTTGAGAAACCACCGAATAGCTTGGCAACTGAAAGTAGAACCAGTGGCTTTGGGAACTGCCTAGTGTAGGTTAGGTGGATTACAGGCCAATCAACTGCTGAGAACGTTCAGCATGACTGCGGAATATGATCGGTTTGCAGCAACAGCAGCAAGGATACAACCACCTGACCAGGGTAGGTATTACCAAACAATCATGACCAGGATGGACAACTAATCAAATCTTCAATTGATTGACATCAACCAAAGTATTGACATCAGTCAAATCTTGATAGCCAACAAAGGCTAAGGTTCAAATCTTTGTAATCAAATTGAAGGCTGTCATCAATTTCCACGCGCAGCCTGCAACATGTCAATTTCCCGGCTCCGCTTAAGTGGGTCATCTTACAGCTGATCAAAGCAGGGCTTCAGCACCGTCGGCCCCACCGAGCATCGACGCCGTGCGTTGCAGAATCCTTGATGGTTGCATTTTGAGGCGTGCAGTTTTGGTAGCTTCAGTGTAACCTAGTCGGAATCAGGCATTGACCATTATTTATATCAGTTTGGTGACTCCGCTTCATTTTTTCAAGTCGGCAGATTCACCCTTATTACATAACCATTCGGTAATCAACAGGTAACCATCAGCCATGATGATTCAGGACATTAAGCTTTACGGTCAATGGGCTAACAGCTACGAGTGAGTATTTAAGAATTTGAACATCCATCATCAACCATCTGGCTGTGGGTCAAAACCCTTCGTACCCCTGGTTCCCCCCTGTTAACCATTGTTTTCCATATGAAATTGTTGGTGGAAATCCCCATGAACGTTGGTTGGGTAAGTGCTTGACCCAGCTGGCCATCTGAAGCGGCGGCCCATGGGTCGCCTCCAACCCGTGGTTCACGTCGCGCCGGGCTCATAGCTGTTGGACTCGCTCGACTCGCTTAGCTCGAACGCGTTTTTCACGGTGATGACGTCGCGTTCCAATCGGCGTGTGAAGCTTCTGTATCTCGGCGATGGCATCGTGGTGTACCTTGATATGGCTATGGGTCAATATTAACCATCAATAATGGCTTATAATGACCAACCAATAATAAGGGAAACAATGGTTAATGATGGGGGAACCAGGGGTACAGGGTTTTGACCCACAGCCATATAAGTGTTTCTCAAGCCATAGGGGACCCCCCAAATCATCCTGCTTATTAACCATTTATAGTAATAAACCAAGCATTTTGGGGTTCCCCCTATTTTAAGAAACCCCCATATGGCAAGCTGGGTCATAGCCAATAAAGGTCCCTGGTGTCATGGCTATGGGAACAGCTGGGGTACAAGGCATTGACTCACATATAAGCGTTGGATTGGAAGAATTCGTTCATGGTGAATTAGTGATGGTTAGGTATCAACACTGGATAGTCGATGAGGGTTACAATGTGCTTCATGATCATGAAGATAATGTAGGCTTAATGATGGTAGATTGATGGTTACTCAAGCTGCACAACGCTGGGATCATGGAAAGGCAAAAACGTACAACAGACTGGTGCCCGAAAGCGTAGTTAAGTTTATCATTTATGCCAGAGGCAAGTGTCGTTTGTGCGTCTGTGCTATAGCACCAACTATAGGGAAGTTGCGGGATATAACCATTGAATAATGAGCAATTCAACAGTTGTAGTCATAGTTCCTAACAGTTATAATGATATACATAATGATGTTGTTGGTTGTAACTGCCAGTTCATACTGAGATTAACAATGATATAATGATATTACCGGTTGTAACTGCCAGTTCATTAGCTGAGAAACCACCAGACACATCGCACTTCACCCGCGGTTCATTCGCTGATTCTCGTTGTAGCTGGTGAGCTGGCAGAGGCGAGTCTACACTCTGAACTAACCTGGCTGGCTGGAAAATCCACCTTGGAAATAGCTGATTTCCGAGGGTTTTTTCGAACAAACTGGTGGATTTTCCAGCCAGCCAGGTGGCAGCGGGTCAAAACCCTTAGTCGCCCTGGTTCCCCCATCATTAACCAGGCTGTTTTCTCTTATTATTGTTGGTAAATCCTAGTTGGTTGGTTAATATTGACCCATAGCCAGGTTAGGGACTACCAGAGGGTAAGCATTCAAAAATGGTAGGCTTCACTACCATCCCAACAGCTCGACGAATGGCTGGTCGGCGGAACAGCCAGGGTGCCAGGGATGGACCGACAGCCATTTTTTCGGAGGGTTCTCAAGATCCCCCAGATCATCCAGTTGACTATATGGCGAGCTGGGTCAATATCAACCAGCCAATACTGGGGGATAATAACCAACAACAATAAGGAAAACAATGGTTAATGATAGGGGAACCAGGGGTACGGGGTTTTGACCCACAGCCATATAATCATTAAACCAACCAGTGTTTTGGGTTTCCTATTTTGAGAAACCACCACATCTGTACAACACTAACATCATCAACATTGTTGGTAATTATCACCATGCTCCGATGCTTCTTGTGAAACAGTGCTCAGATTCCCACAGGGTGAAGAGATGGTCGTCAAGCGATGTGACTCTTCAATTCATGGTTCATGGTTGGTGGTGCGTGATGGTGAATGAATGGATAGCGATGGCGGTTGATAGTGGTTAACGACCAACTAATGACATGGTGGTTTCTAAAAATAGGGGTACCCCTGAATCATCCAATATTAACCATTTATAGTTATATACCAACCGTAACTTTGGGGTCCCCTATGGCTTGAGAAGCCACCATATGGGTGACGACTAGTGATGCTTCATGCTTAGTGCTGGCTAGTGGTGATGCTCAATGCTGGTTTCTCAACACTTCTCAGCCTGGGGGAAGCTGCTCGTGATACAGGGATGGACCACGACACCTATGGGGAGCCACGGCCTGTCTTGGTGGCCAAATTCGGCTACCAGTACCCATGGCCATATTGTAATCTTCACAGTTGGCTTAAGAGCTGGTGAATCGTACATGAAGCAAGAATCAACAACGACTCAGGTACAAGGTTGTTTATCAGGCATTGAAGGAATATTTATTCACTTTTTTGTAATCATTCTAGCTGCATTCAGTTTCCTAGCTGCAGGGCCATAGCTCAACGTTACTAGAAAATTGGGCTTTGCCTAGACGATCATTCAAGTGCGGCCCCTTGGGTGCCACATTTTAAATTATATGGGGGGATGTCCATGGCCGCCGTGGCCCCAAACTACCCCAGCTCGCAAGCTGTTATCATTTCTACAAAATATTGCATTCGGTTTCTTATCAAGAAAATCACCAGTTGTCAGGGTATTCTTGCCTATTGCATTGCACCTATGTTGGTTGATTTTGTTGGTGGCTTGAAGAATTTGAATTTTCGTGCTCACACATCGATCAGCAGTATCTTTTCGGGAGTGCTTGAAAGCACCAATTTACTGGGAGGTGCTACAACCAATCGAAAATTGGATTCCCTCTCCATCAGACGGGATGATACTAATAGATATGGCACTGCTCTATTGGGTTGACCACAATCTTTGTTGCACTAGCCTGTGGGGGTTTGACCATGAGAATGCTTTCTCCACCAGGACTGAGCCCATTGTCAACGAGTTTTGGTTCCAACATGATCGATAGCACACCATTTAAAGTCCAAGACAAGAGGCCGCAAATCGCTTGGCTCAAGCTTCTAGTGACTTGAATAAAAAGAGTGTGCTTTGTATTTTGTTATCCAGTGTGAATGTTTCACGTGACGGTGTCCCTCCCCAGCGGCCGGAGTGAAACTCTATCAATTCCACGAAGTTCTCCTGTGGGGGAGTTGAAAGTACTGGCCCAGAAGTCTTTCGAACAAGGTCTCCTCAAGCTTGTCACGGAAAGGGGACGTGTGTTCACCGACCTTATGGACTCCTGCGAAGCTTCAGGCATTCAAGATGGAGATCACTTAAGTGCAGTTGTGCAAGAGCCCAAAGTCATGGCAACGCAACAGGCCTTTGCAGCATGGTGTTGCGGCAATAGGGTTGTGACTTGGGGAAATTCTTTGTGCGGTGGTGACAGCTCTGATATACAAGATCGGCTGAGAAACGTGCAACAAATTCAGGCCACACAGCGGGCCTTTGCTGCCATTTTGGGCGATGGGTCTGTGGTTACCTGGGGCGATCCAGGTTGTGGCGGTGACAGCTCTGCAGTTCAAGATCAGCTCAGACATGTGCGACAAATTCAGGCGACACACCGTGCCTTTGCTGCCATTTTGGGCAATGGGTCTGTGGTTACCTGGGGCGATCCAGGTTGTGGCGGTGACAGCTCTGCAGTTCAAGATTTGCTGAGACATGTGCAACAAGTTCAGGCCGCATGCCATGCATTTGCTGCCATCTTGGACGACGGGTCTGTGGTTACCTGGGGTGATCCAGATGATGGCGGTGACAGCTCCGAAGTTCAAAGTGAGCTAAGCGATGTGCAACAAGTTCAGGCCACATCTGATGCATTTGCGGCTGTTTTGGGCAATGGGTCCGTGGTCGCGTGGGGCAATCCAGATGGTGGTGGTGACAGCTCTGCGATTCAAGATGAGCTCAGGAATGTGCAACAAGTTCAGGCCACATGGAGCGCTTTTGCTGCGGTTTTGGGCGACAGGTCTGTAGTTACTTGGGGCGAGCCGGATGATGGTGGTGACAGCTATGATGTACAAGATTGGCTCAGAAACGTGCAACAAGTTCAGGCCACGTCTGGCGCCTTTGCTGCCATCTTGAGCAACGGGGCAGTGGTTACCTGGGGCAATCCGCTTGATGGAGGTGACAGCTCCGCAGTACAAGATCAACTCAGGAACGTGCAACAAGTTCAGGCAACACATGGCGCTTTTGCTGCCATCTTGGGTGACGGGTCAGTCGTTTCCTGGGGCCACGAGTCAGAGGTTATCTTGGGCGCAGTTCAACAAGTTCAGGCCACAAGTCGCGCATTTGCTGCAATCTTGGGCGATGGGTCCATGCTTGCGTGGGGCGATCCAGCTTGTGGTGGTGACAGCTCTGCAGTTCAAGATCAGCTCAGGAACGTGCAACACATTCAGGCCACAGACCACGCCTTTGCCGCCATTCTGGGCGATGGTTCTGTAGTCACCTGGGGTGATCCAGATTATGGTGGTGACAGTTCTGCAGTTCAAGAGCAGTTCCCATTCTTGTAACTTTGCCTGTGTATAGCAAGTTGTCCAGAATATTTGAATGGTGTGTGACATTTGGATTATTCATTTTCCACTGAAGCAACCTGTTCGAAAGTATGGTGCAACATGCCGTGGCTATGGCATGTCCACGGTATGCAAATTTTCAGCGACCAAGCACCAGCAGCTCAACTTGAAACAGGTGCGGAGACTATGCAGTGCCAGGCGACCTGGGGATAGCTCACCTTAAGGAAAGGGGTTCAATGTTCATTCAAAATCGGTTGTTTGGTTCAGGTAAGGCATGGCTCCATAGCCGGTGCCGGATGAAGCGGCGATTCTTTGGAGCCGTAGCCGCCGTAGCCATATCAAAGGGGATCATGTGGGTTTGGATCAAAATCAAAATAGCAACGCTCAAAATGGAAAGCACTTCGCAGACAGCAGGGCCCTCATGAAACTATTCGTCACCACCAAACCCAGGATCGATAACTCTATGTTCACTTGGGTCCTTTTTTGGAGGTAATGAATGGTACATCCATATTAATGAACCACCCACAGTTTACCTTGAAAAGTGTTGTATCTCAAATATGGCTGGTTTATTGATATTGGTCCAACTTTGTTCAATCTTGGGAGACAGTATGATCATGCTTACCTTGGGATGTCTGTTGGTAACGATAGCTAATGCTGGTTAATCCTGGTTGGTGATGGCTGATGATGCATGATGATGGCTGATGAGGTTGATGACGGTTGATGATGGTTGATGGTGGTTGATGATGGTTGATGACGGTTGATGATGGTTGATGGTGGTTGATGATGGTTGATGACGGTTGATGATGGTTGATGATGGTTGACGATGGTTGACGATGGTTGATCGCGGGGTTCATGGTTCTTCATAACGTATCGTAATTGTTCACCACTGTTACTGATGATCAAAAACGTGTACTCTTGGTTGTTCAATGCCTGATGCCAAAGATTAGGACCTTGGTCAATGGTCAATGCCAACACAAGTCAATCTGAACCAGCCATGAAGCAGCCACCCAAGCCTCACTCACCAGTAACATCCGCAAATGCTGGCGAAGCAACATCGACCAGTATTAGCCATCGATTTTATCATTACCCATTCATTGGCCAGTAACCATTAACGAGTACCTGGTGGTTTCTCAAAATAGGGAGCCCCCAAAATGGTGGGTTTATTATTATAGAGAGCTCAATACTGGATGATTGGGGGGCACCCCTATGACTTGAGAAACCATCATTTAAGCATGTTTGGTTCCATCACTAACAACAATAAGGTTAAATAAAACCCCTTAAGGTTTCAACATCATTGGGTTTAAGCCCTATGACCATGTTGGTTCCATCACTAACCAACAAAACCCCTTCAGGCTTCAACATGGTTGGTTCCATCTGCTGCTTGGCGGATGCCTGCCCCAGGTGCGGGCACTTGAGAGCCTGTGTCCTGGCAGCAGGTGGTCACCGTTGTGGTGACTAGTGACTGGTGATGTGCACCATGCAACTGGTACCAAGTTGCGGAACGAAGTTTGTTCGAGTTATAGTCAGTTTTTGTCACACCATGGTGATAGGCGTATTTTTTTATGGCCAGTGATATGTACGTGTAGAGTTATATATATATATGTGTGTGTGTATGCACGGTATTGATTTAGGCCTAGATAAAGTGGTTGTTAATTGGCCAACTGATTATTGTTTGCCATGGCAAACCATAACTTGCCGCAAGAATCACTCGAAAATTGAGCATCGTTAGCAGTCACTGAGATTGAACAAAAATCAGTACCAAGATGAACCATACATATCTCAACTACGAAGATGAAACATCTCTCAACCATCCAAGAACAGCAGCTTGTAGCCATGGACCAAGGGCGTGCCATCATGGTGGGCGATCAGCGCTCCCCTGGGCTGCTGTGTTTTTAGCTGTTTTCGTACTGCATGAAAGTTGTTGCTCGACAAGAAAAGGACACAACTCAGAAGCATCGGATGTAACGCTAAGGATGGAGGTTGTATATAAACACATATATATACATCTACATGTGCATATGTATTTTATTCCCAAACATGCGCACACACACACAAACACACCCGCATATGTATGAATATATATATATATACATACATACGTTTGCATCTGCACATACAATTGCCACCATTTTCTGCAATCCTTGAGTTTCTCTTCATCGTTGTTGTGCCTCAGCTTTGATGCCCAGAAAGAAAGAAAAAGTTGTGCCTCAGCGCATTTGGATACCTGAGACAGTCAAATTTTGGCAACGGATCTTTCCATATTTTTGTTGCGACTTGTCAAGACCTCAAAGGTACAGTAACTTTCTTGTTGAGAGTTGGTTGGACGGTTGACTTTGGGGATGTTGGTTGGACCTTTTGATTGACATTTCTCTGTTTGGTAACAGGGGGATAGGTCCAGATCGTCTCCCCTGACCCTACAACTACTTGAGCTAATCAACACCGGGTCGGCGGGGTACCACATCATAGGACCCCTAACTGCTAGTTTTATTTGGAACAACCACAACATGTTTCATAGATTACCCTCCAAATAAAAACCATAGATTTTCCAAGTTAATAGACTACCATAACAACCACAACAATCATAACGTTTATTTGGAACAACCAGAACATGTTTGATTAAACTGGCCATGGAAAATCCACCAATGATAAATGGTGAAACTCAAAATGTCTCCACTGTGGACAACCAGCCAGAGGGCATCATCATGTAAGTATCATTCGCCACCAAGCATGGTTAATCAGCCATTGTTTATCGACCAATTTTGACCAACCATTGTGAACTATAGCCCTTTACCAACCAGCCATTCTTAACAAACCACAGTTAACCATGAACCATATGTAACCGTTGACCATTAACCCACTACTGGCAACCATTAACCATCAACCATCCTTCATCCTCAACCAGTAACCCACCACTGGCAACGGCTCTTCACCACCATTTCCCAGCGCGGATTTCCTGGTGCATCCTCCACCATGTGCACGGTCCCCCTGAACCGGGGGGCGAGGTGCTCAACCGGGATGTGACTGCAGGCCCCTGGGTTTGGATCCAGCTTGGGGTGCACCTGAGTTCACCCGCCTTGGTTTATTACGAGAGTTGTATCGTGTTAGTCTCAACTGGTTGGTGGTTTCTACCATGGGTAATAATAGGGATTATAGCCAGTAAGAATGATTAATAATAGGGGATAACAAGCAACTAATGATGGTGAAAATGTATCGTGGGGTCATCAACTGGTTGGTGGGTGGTTTTAGCTTGGGGTTATAGTCACTAATAATGGTTAATGATAAGGGATGATAAGCAACAATGGTGAAACAACTAATCTGGTTGGTGGTTTCTACCATGGGTAATGATGGTTTATCATAGGGGAGAATAAGTAACGAAAATGGTTCATTAGACAATCTATCTGGTTGGTGGTTTCAAACATTTTTTGTTTTCACTAGTCATTAGCAAATGGTTGGTTGAGTAATATTTTGCAGAGGGGTTGAAACCACCAACCAGTATACCATTAGATGGTAAGTCATGATATAGCTATCGCTCACGAGATATAATAAACCCTTCAATCATCCATGTTATATCCACATGATTGGACTTCATGACTGACCATCTGATAATCTGGCTGGAAAACTATGAGTAATCATCATTCTACTTCAGCAGTGATATTGATACACATGCAGATTGACAACACCAATGGTTGCATTCGATTGCGTTCTTAATTCTGATGTTGACTGGCATCGGTTGGGAAATATGCACTGTGACAGAACACGGCTTCTAATATTATGATCACGACAACCTTTACAAGGAAACACTCGCTACTGATCATTATCAGCGCTACACAACGAAATGTTGGTTGTTGCAACTTGCGAGAGCGGATCTCGTTCTGCGAGAGCGGATCTCGTTTGCGGCCAAAATAGTAGCTGCTGTTGATTGTATCGCTTGCCATTATGCAACAATTCTTGCCCCCCTTTGTTTTTTTGATGATGCAGTTTTTTGCTTGCCCTTCCGATCAATGATATTTCTTTGTCATTGACTTTACAATGATGGCCGATGTTTACTTGCCCTTGTGATCATATGCCACTCTCCGACAAATTATCATGAAAATGCAACATCCACCATTTTTACCTGGTTGACCTACTAAAAGTGTTTTTTCCCCATAGAAATAGCTGGTTGACCTATAGAAAACGCTGAATTTTTGCTGCTCTACATATCAAAATGGTGACTTTAACTTTCCAGCTTTACCAGAGTGAACTTCTCCGGAACCGTCAATGAGTTGTAGCATGGAGCACTTGCAACTGATGGGTGTGCCATCAAACAATGGTTTCACATGGTTTCACTTGTTGGTGAAACTCATGAAGCGAGCGCAATTATGTGTAAACACATTCAGGATCAATGTGTTGCTAATTGTGTTCGTTCTTACGTGCTACTTGATATTTAACAATGCTGCCAAATAGAACTGTTCATTCTCCGTTCACCACTGTTGATCATCATCAACCATCCCAATTCTTCATCACTAACCAGTAACCACCATCAACAAAGCAAGGATTCAACCAGAAGTTCAGCACCTAATAACCAACCATAACCAACCATCAATACCATCTGTCAACTGAGCCCATTCCCCACCTATCCACCACTCCTGAGCGAAGTCTCACGACCGCACGCCAGCAGGCCCCAGGGCCGCTTGAGTCTGGTGCCATGCCGCAACGACCCAGCCCC
>VSDK01014466.1:290115-304186 GCA_009767595.1 Symbiodinium kawagutii | reverse complement strand
AGGTCCCGTAGCGACAAGCCGGCGGGTGGCAAGTGATGGGGACCTGTTATGTGAAACCATGATCTACGGTTGACAGTATCTGAGTTACCGGCAGGTGTCAGGGGGACCATGATGTGAAGCCACGATCTACCAGAGGTTACCCCCCAGCTGCTGGAGCGGTAATCCGGATGTCGAACAGCAACGGGTACAAGTTGGTGCTGCGCAGTGCGTTGATTTCTGGACTCGTGGGACTACACTTCCTGGGTAGTCAACAAGATTCGATCTGAGTCATACCTCAACTGATCTTGGGATCACTACCTTGTCCTGAAGTCTCTGTGTTTTCCGTTTTAGTCACAGGCGAGTTTGCCTGGGGACGTTGTACCAAATTCAGCCATGGCGACCTAGGATACAACTGGAGGGACGTGCACAATGACCTTGAAGCAGGCGCAACGCAGCGGAGCATCATCCACCAGTTCTTCGTTGGTACAGGGTGTTGGTCAACACAAGTCAACAAATGAGACGGAGATCATGGATATATAGATAAATGCATAAATAACTAGGAAAGTGTAAAACTAAAGAAGTACAAAGAAACAGATATGATGGGGATGAGTGTTCCAAGTAAGTGTAGTTGATGCGAACAAAACTACCCGAGACCCATTCTTTCACCATCAACCTTAGAGTTTCGCTGTGAACTTGCTCATCTTAGCACCGAATTCTGGGAATCTCTGTCTCTTCTTTGGTGCGGTGCTCTTTGAGCCATCAAAATGGCACCCTGAGCTATTTTAAGTGTGGTCGCCATTTGAGCAAAACAGGAAATGTTTAGCCAAACAACTCACATGAGTTAACCAGCACATCAAAAACTGCCTCTCACTGTGACTCCTGTCCATCACCCACCACTGGTGGCCCAGCACGTGAAAAATGGATGGAACTGATTTATTCGAAAAAACAGATTGACAACAATCGTAACAATCATCAATGATCATTTAACATCATTTAACCATTGTCAACTAGCAACAATCAATGGTTAAACCATCAATGATGATTTAACTACCACAAATTAACCATAGTTAACCATAGTTAACCATAGTAAAACCATCAACTCTGGCCGCCCTGCCGAACTTGCTCGCGCGTTTCGGGAGGCGTCTATGCAGGCAACTACGGTTGGGATCACGCTGCCTACTGGGGTATCGCAGAGGCCAAGGCCGGGGTCGACCTCAAGGAGTGGTACAAGACGCGCACCGAGGCGAGCGAAGAGCACGAGCTCGGCGATCTGCGGAGGATGTGGCGAGTTGGGTCAACCAATGGTGGTCTTATAGGGGAAGATAGTGGTTAATGATAGGGGATGATAACATATGATAACCAACAACTAAGGGATACTACCAACAATATTAGGGGATGATAACCAATGGTTAACAGTAATGAGAATATTAGTAGTTACCCCAAGAAATAATACCAACCAGTGGTTAATAATAGGGGATGAGAACCAACATTGGGGGATATACCAGCTATAAATGGTTAAGTAATGATACTTAGGGGATAACAACCAATAATCATAGGAGATAACAACGACCAACAACCATAGGGGATAACCACTGATATGGCTATGGGTCAAGGCGGTAACCAACCAATGGTGGATATTAACCAACGAGTTCATAGGGGAAAAAATGGTTGATGATAGGGGAACCAGGGGGACTAGGGTTGAACTGACCCACTGCCATGTGTTCAATGGAAGGTGTAGACTAAACTATGATGGGATACATTTGTATAGTGTATGAACATGCACCTTTATCCCCTATTTACTGACCATGAGCCGCCGTCTATCCGATTCTTCCTGTTTTTCAAGGGATGCCAGCTTGCTTGGTGACATTTCGGTGCTATCAACAAGTCATTCAACTTTTGCATGAGAGTGCTATCGCTACGGGATAGCATCTTCCCTTTGATGCTTGGTCACCTGCCAACAATGTGGAATCACCAACATTTTGATCACACTTATACCAACTTCCAACATCAAGATAGCAGCTTAATTCATCCTACATACCCCTTACTGTTTTTTGACATTGATGTTTGACCATGGTCAATAACCTGTATTAACCAATCATGATCAAAAAATGATTCAAGATCAATTTACCTTCATGTTGTTGATGTTGTTGATCATAATCAACGGTAATCAGCTGTATCAACCGGTATCAACATGGATTTACCTGTATTAACGTGGGTGATCAGCCTGTATGAACCACTCAAGAGTCGCATACTCACCTGCAGTTCACATCGAATCGCGCAGCTCCGGGAGGCCGAATTCTACCTGCCAGAATTCAAGGAGCTGATCGATGATCCACAGACACAGAGCTGCTTGGCAGTGAACGATCCATGGCGAACAGTGGTTCTCATGGCTTGAGTTCAGTGGGGGGCCCCCAAGCGTTGGAGAAGGATTGATGGTTAAACATGATTTCAGGGATGATGCTTCATCCAAAGCGGAAAATGATCGTGGATAAAGATGGAGTGTAGAATGATTGATGGTGCCGAATGATGATGGTTAATCTTGCAAGCATCACCTCGTTGGATGTGTTGGCTCAGTGCTCGTTGTAGCCACCACTGGCTGCCCACGGAGCTGACGAAGACTCGGTGCTGCTCCGTGTTGCGTACACTGGAGTCACCGGACACGTTCGTGTGGCAGTTGGGCTCTCACGCGAGCGGTAAACTTCAGGTAAACCATTGGAATTCATGGATTTTCCATGATTTTCCGTGGTAAACCAATGCAACTGGTGGATTTTCCAAGGTAAATCCCACAAGAATTGTTGGATTTTCCAGGTCCGTTGCTTCTCGCGCCCTGACACGGCGCTGGGTTTCCCGAGGAGACTGGGACCGCATCAGCACCTTCGACCCCATGGGCATGACAGCGCACCCCCCGACCATCGCAGCCTGCAAAGCCAAGCTGGACATCCCCGAGCTGAAGGCGTGCGGCCAGGAGCTGGTCCCAGGATGTTCAACGATGGTTGATGAGGCTTAATGATGGTTAGTAAAATAGGGGTTTATGATGCTTAATAATCAACCCTTAATGATGGTTAAAGTTAACCAGTACTAGTTTATGATGCTCAATAAGGACTAATGATGGTGCTTGGTACTGGTTGACAGTAGTTAATCATGGTCATCGTCCACTATTGATTAGGTCTCTTATTGATGGTGAATAGTTAACAATTCCTTGTTCAAGGGTTATAGACGGGTTACGAACCATCACCATTACCCTGTGGTTGGCAGTCGCGGTTGCCAGTTGTCAATCACAGTTTTGTAAATCATCGTTAACATTCATTTTAAATCGTTCGATAAACATATTTCCTACACGAGCCGGGGTTTCCACGTGAAAGGGTTTACCAACTATTGTCATCAACCATCAACACTAAATGATCATTGTTCACATCATTAACCATCATCATCAACCATCATGTACCAGTATTGGTTTACCCTTGTTTAGGGGTATTGTTTGCCATTGGTGGGAATGGATTCCTATTCAGCCACGTCATGGGTTCGGCCAACACCGCCGACAGGGCTTGGTTCCAGATGGCGAAATCGTGCTGCCGTCCTACGAAATTGTGACCTCCAAATGTGGGGGCACCCGGGGCAGGGTCCCCGGGGTCCAAAGGGTTATGGATCAAGCACTCAACCATCAAGTCTATACAAGTTTTTGGGGGATAACAAGCGACGATAGCTGGAATACAATGGTTCATGATGGGTACACCAGGCGTACAGTGTCTCAGAGCCAAAGGAATGTTCAGTGCCACCTCTGGAGCGATAGTTGGTTTGGAACACAAACAGGACATGAATGTGGGCTTTAGCATTAGGTCGACTCCAATGTAGACTGGACATCGCTAGAACTCTTGTTTTCACGAACTGCATGAACCAACCTGCCTACCCAGCAGAACCGTTGCGTACTGTTGGTCATCAAATCCTGTTATTGACGACTGTTGACCAACAGTACGCAACAATTTGTCCTGTCATTAATGGTTGGAGCATCAGTGGATTGAACATTACTAGTCATTAAATACTGTTATCATGGTTAGAACTGTTGCGTAACCATTGTTGATGGAGTTTCTTGACCATCATGTGCCTTGAGCAACTCTCCTCATGGGGGGTGAAGTGAATGCCAAGAGCGGTCTGGGGATGGTCATCGACTAGTAATCCAGCTATGGTAGGGAATTATACTGGGTTGTATAGCGGTTATTACCTCAGTAATGCTTAATCAAAATGGGGGAACACAACAAGAAATCTAGAAACCAATTGGTGTTTCTCAAATTGCGGGAACGCTAGAATCAACCATTGATTTTCTAAAGCAGACGAACAAGGGGGACGATTTGGGGGTCCCCTGTCCATTTCTTTCATTTGTTGGTTGTTGCTGACATGAAACAATTGTGGTACAGCTGTTTGTTGATGTTTGACCATCTGCCAGGGCAGCTTTGTTGGATGGTTGATTGCTTCTGCCCACATCTTCGTTTTATTTCCTCTCTGCAGATTTGACATAGCCATTGGATTTGAGCCTTGACCTCCGCATGTTGGCTTTGCCATGCAATGCCAAATATGTTAAGCAGGATTGACAACTGTACTGATAAATTGACCGGCATTAAGTATGTGGCAACCACTCCGAACCATAACTATAGAGCCATGCCTATGATTTGATGGCTCCAAATCGAGGCTTGGTCACCCATGTTTCTTATTCCTTGCTTCAACGTACTGGTGGCATCCACAGATTTCTGATTTCTGTTGCTTCAACACTTCTTGCTTCTCTCTTGCATTGCACGTGTCGCTTCACGTCGATGATTCTCTCCAAAGAGTCCATTCCAACCATCAGTAGCTCTCAACGATCAGTAGCCACACCCACCAATCCTCAACTTAAAACCATCTCATCACCACCAATCACCAATCACATCTCTCAACCAGCTGAACCATCCAGTTGAGGTTTCACCTGTCAACCAGCCATCACCATGGCCCCCTACCGGTGGCCACCGGTCCGGTGGTCCCTACCCCGGTGGTCCCTACCCCGGTGGTCTCTACGGGTGGTGCCCCCGGCAGCGGTTCCCCGAGGCGCCATCAGCTACGCTTGGAACATCCCGCTGCTGGCGGATCGTGTGGGTTTGAGCGAGGAGGAGATGCGCCAGGCGCGGGGCCACCACGGGGCCCAGCCGTGGTGTGGCACCCCGAGGGGCGGGCGCCAAGGCGTAGCGTGTAGGGTACCCCGGGGCCATGGTCATGGGTCATGGGCGGTGATGGTTGATGGAGGTTGGTTGATGAGGTTGGTTGATGGTTTAGGATGGTTGAACTATGGGCTAATGAGGTTGAGGAGTGGTTGATTGATGGTAAATGATGGTTGTCGATAGTTAAGTAGTCGTTGCTGATGGTGATGATTGATGAAGTATGTTCGTGATGGTTAATTCTGGTTGATGATGGACCATAGAGGTTGGTCGCTAGTGGAGGTTTGTTGATGGTACTCAATGACCAGTGGTTGATTAGTGGATGATTGATTGTGAATACTCGGTTTCTACCTAGCGGAAGAGGCTATCAACTACTGCGGTCTCGGGAAGATGATGGGCAGTGTGCAGTGCTATAATCAACGTAGCCTCCCATGGGTAGCCGACCCTTGGTATTTGCCAAAGCTTGTTGAGACTGCACAACTGTTTGACGTCAGATTGTTTCAATCTCAGTGTGGTGTCTTCTCCTGACAAAAAAGTGCGACTTGGAGACTTGTTCCGCATGCAACAGCACCTTTGTCACTGACTAACCAAGCCACTATTCTTTACCCGCTTGGTTTCAAGGCCATCTCTCTTCGCTACTCAAGGAATCATCTGGCTGTGGTTGTTGATATGGGTGTTTCTCAAAATAGGGGTACCCCCAAATCATCCATTCATAGTGGTTTTTAGTAATAAACAAGCATTTTTGGGGGTCCCCTATTCCAAGAAACCTCCATATCCAACAATTCATCAACTGGGAACACTGCTGAGGGGCTGTGAGGAGCTCTGCTGATTTTTATGCCTCCAATTTCGGCGCCCCATGGATGATCATGTCATACCCATGGGTCCCGGGTCCCCATTTGACCATCGCCCCTTCAAGCGGTCAGGCTTTGTACAAGTACTCCCACGCCACTTGGAATTGAAATTGTACCCCAGCATTGGGAAGATCCAGCAAAAGGTGCCATAGGAACATCGGCCAATGTTTCCAAGATGAGATCTTCCCATTTCAACATCTCTGCTTGGGTACCCTCACGAAGAACGGCAATGGCCACGGTTCATTCCATATGCGCAGCGCCTGATTGCACAGAGTTCAAAGCCTGCGACTATCTTTGGCTGGGACTTAGCTGCCTTACGACCTACGAGCACGTAATAAAGCGAGACTATCTGGGCAGTCTGGGCGTGTTTGAAGGCGCAGTTTTTCTCTGAGACGGTTTACCAAGGTACAGGTGGAGTCTGCAAGTGAGGTCCAATGGCATTTTGCCGGTCGCGTGTAAGAAACACTGCTACATTCACATTTTTCTATCATGAAATGCACATGGGGTGTAATGAACCCATCTTGGGCTACAATGTGGCATGCTAGTGGCATAGTGACAAATAGGTCCCTTTTCCAAAATATGTTTTTTTGGCATCATTGCTTCTGGACATAGGTGACTCTTTTTTGAAATGCCCCCAAAAAGGAAGACCAAAAGAAGCTGTCAGTTTCCAGGGTTGCACCGTCAATTTGCCAACTCCCTTAGATGGGGACGCAACAAGAAAGGCATCGTCCAGAAAGCAGTTGAGTTTGGACCCTAAAAAGCTGATGGAGTCGTCATGATAGCTCGTCAGCTGGTGGTTTCCAACATTTTGATCTCTGCCGGACATGTTTCATCACTTTGAAGAATGACAATTTGAATCACTTGGTGGTTTCAGCTGACCAATGTTTATCTATGAGCCAACTATGGGATATGATTTCCACCACAGTTTGCGATTTCAACCATTGTTGGGAGCTGAAACCACCAACTACGAACTGGGACGATGATCATCAACTGCACAGCCTGTTGCCGCGACAGTTGACACTCAGCGATAGAAGAAGAAATGTTACACAACCAGTTCGCTAGATTTAGATATGTAGATAATTTATGTTGATTTAACACAAAAATTGCTGTGTGTTGTTGTTCTAATTCTGTAGCTAAATTGTGATGTTGATCATCACGACCCCGCAAAAGTGGAAGATATCAGTGAATCATCTATTTTCAGGGGCTTTGGTAGGTGCTTCCTCCGGTATGAATCGATGTTCGAGGCGCCAAAAAATTCTCCATCTAAACAGCACTCGCTCCCAGGACAGTCGGCTCCTGGACCCCAAAGTCAAGACCTATCTTCCCGCCGTGGGTGGTCTCACCATTTACACCTTCGGTGATGCCCGAAAGCTGAAAGATGAGAAGACCGAGGCGAAGGGTGCGGCATTGTGTTCCTGGCAATCATATTATATGTACATTTAATTTGTATATAATATATATGTATATTAAAAACATATGTATATATATATATATATATAATATTGATCATTCAATCTAGTTAATATCATCTAATCATCCACTTGGACGATGATTCCGGCCTTGACAACTGCTGTGAACGGAATGACAACTGGGTTGTCACTGGGGCCTGGTGGGTAAACACGAGCGGGATCATCCTGCGAAAAAAAGGGCTACTACTTCGCAATTGTGGGCACAGCCAGTTGAGAACCAATCAGAATTCCGCCGTTTTGTTCATGATATCTTGTTGACCATCACGAAAATCACCATCCTTCAGTAGGTGGTTTCAAGTATGCTGGTTTCCGCCGATCATTTGACCAGAAGCAAGTTCAAGTCATCAACCCATTTGTCGCTGTTCCACATGTTAAGCCTGGTTTTGTACGGGGTTGCACAGCGGCTAGTCTGTCAGGGTTGCTCCGTTCTGTGATTGTCCATCTCAGCCGCTTATATGGCTCTTACATTCAACAATGACTAGAGTGCGGCGATCACTTGGTTCCAACGCTCAGTTGAAGCACAGCATTGGTCACAAATGGCCCAGTGGCTCAAGAGGTTGAAGATTTTGATTCGTATTTTGTAGATTCAATTCTAAATGATTCAAGTCACCGTGTCCCTTCCAAGTGGCCGAAGTGAAAACCTGTCACTCTCACACCTGGCCACTGTGAGGGATTTGAAAGTGCTGGCCCAGACTTCTTTCGGCCAGGGGTTCCTCAAGCTGGCCACTGAAAGTGGACATGTACTGACTGACCTCACGGACTCTTTGGAAGCTTCAGGCATTCAAGATGGGGATCATTTCACTGCGGTCTTGCAACGGCAGCCAAAAGTAGCGGCAACCGACGAGGCTTTTGCAATGTGGTGCTGTGGAGGTGATAGGATTGTGACTTGGGGTAATCCAAGATCTGGTGGTGACAGCTCTTTAGTCCGACATCAGCTCTGGAACGTGCAGCATGTTCAGGCCACACTAGTTGCCTTTGCTGCCATCTTGGGCGACGGGTCAGTGGTTACCTGGGGTGACCCACATAACGGTGGTGACAGCTCCGCAGTGCAAGACCAGCTCAGGAATGTGCAACAAGTTCAGAGCACATCCTACGCCTTTGCTGCCATCTTGGGCGACGGGTCAGTGGTTACCTGGGGTGACCCAGATCATGGTGGCAACAGCTCTGCAGTTCAAGGTCAGCTCAGAAACGTACAACAAGTTCAGGCCAATTCCTTCGCCTTCGCTGCCATCTTGGTCGATGGGTCTGTCCTCACCTGGGGCTCTCCAGTTAATGGAGGTGACAGCTCCGCAGTGCAAGACCAGCTCAGGAATGTGCAACAAGTTCAGGCTACCTGCCGCGCCTTTGCTGCCATCTTGGGCAACGGGTCTGTGGTTACTTGGGGCAATCCAGATGCCGGGGGTGACAGCTCTGCAGTTCAAAGTCAGCTCAGACATGTGCGACAAGTTCAGGCCACAGACGAAGCCTGTGCTGCCATCTTGGGCGACGGGTCTATCGTTACCTGGGGCGATCCAGAGTATGGTGGTGACAGCTCTGCAGTTCAAGACCAGCTCAGGAATGTGGAACAAGTTCAGGCCACAGAAGAGGCCTTTGCTGCCATTTTGGGAGACGGGTCAGTGATTGCCTGGGGTGACTTATATAGCGGTGGTGACAGCTCTGCAGTTCAAGATCAGCTCAGGAACGTGCGACAAGTTCAACGTACAGGTCATGCCTTTGCTGCCATCTTGGGGGACGGATCTGTTGTTGCTTGGGGCGGTGGAGATCATGGTGGTGACTGCAGTGGAGTTCGCTATGCCGGTGTGGGTACCCGTGTAGATCTGCTCAGGAACGTGCAACAAATTCAGGGCACAGATGGTGCCTTTGCTGCCATCTTGGGGGACGGATCTGTCGTTACTTGGGGCCATGAAAATTCTGGTGGTGACAGCTGGGAAGTTCAAGATCAGCTCAGGAGTGTGGAACAAATTCGTGACTCATGCTTCATCGCTGAGGTCATGGTTGGCTTCGATAGCATGCCTTGGTTTCATTCAAGGTATGGTGGTGGTGACAACTCTGGAGTGCAAGACCAGCTCAGGAAAGTGCAACAAGTTCAGCGTACAGGTCATGCCTTTGCTGCCATCCTGCTCGACGGGTCAGTGGTTACCTGGGGCAGTCCAGATCATGGTGGCAACAGCTCCGCAGTTCAAGACCAGTTTGCGCTCTTGTAACATTTTTTTTGAGAAACTGCCTTTGCTGACTAGGTTTCACAAGTATACATAATTGTCATGGTGGTTAGCCGTTAGCTATGGTTAAGTGGCAGGTGGTTTCAAGCATTTTGTTTTCCCTGGTAGTTACTAACAAATGGCTGGTTGACCATTATTTTTCATAGGGGTTCAAACCACTCATTTTACAACCTGATTTATCATCAAGCCTGGGTGACCTGGCCAATCGGCTGTCTCCTTGGCTGAATTCATTTGCGAGAAGTGCAGCGCTACACGCGCGGACTTACCCAAAGGCCAAAAACATAGGTTTAAACCACCAACCAGTATTGTCTGCATAGGACTTTTGTTGCTGCAATGTGCGTGAATGATAATCATGATGCGCGTTTCGTTTGCGCGGAGCATCATTGCAAACAGATTCAAACTATTGGAATTACAACTGAAGTATGATTTATCAAACAAATTATTCAAACAAACCTACTGGCTCTATTCGAACAAAAGTCTTCTGAAGTTTGCCAAAAAACATGACTTCAGTATCTTTACCCGACGACGAAGCGGCTTCTGAGAGTCGCAGAAACAGCTGTGCTGCCGTCCCAGCAGGTTTGCTCTATGAGCTCTATGATCAGAGTCATGGTCATTGGTGGTTAGCTTTGACTACGGCAAATTAGTGGCTAAGAATGTCTAATCTTTATGGTTGCTAGTGGTGATTGAAGTAATACTTCACCCTGAAAAAATGGTCGGTGCTGGGTAGTGTAAGTTGAAAAAAGTGGAAGATCACCAACCTAAAGTTTGGTGACTTGGAAACAGCCTCCCAGTGGGTACCCTACGGAAACGGAACCATCAGCGAGCCATAGTGATTCATTCTGATTCAGGAATGTTAGCCGTTGGATTACACTTAAAATCAACCCCTTGTGCCGGCAGAATACGACAACCCCACATAGGGTCTTTCGACCACCACTCTTTTTGGTTGTCATCATTATCCGCCAGTAGAATCCTTCCTACCAACTGTGACTGTAACCACTATCAATTGCTATCAACGATGGCCCACAGCTAGCCATTATCAATCACCATTCAATCCTCAACCACCAGGGTCCCTACGATTGTAAGCTATTACCCTTTGGAAACCACCAGTAATGTCAACCCTGGATTAATAACACCTTAGGTCTCTCAATTTGTGGGGTACCATTTGAGTCTGAAACCACGAACTTGGGGGCCCCTTTTTTGATCATCAACCAGGGCCGCTTCATCCAGGCTTGGCACAAGTATCATTGTCAGACATTGTTGACCCTGGATTGATTAATATGGCTATGGGTCAATAGTATAATAGTAATAATAGGGAATCATCACCAACAATAATGGTCAGACAGCTACAACCTGGTGGTTTCTCAAAATGGGGGTACCCCCAAAATGGTTGGTATATTGCAATAAATGGTTGATATTGGATGGGGGGGTACCCCTATTTTGAGAAACACCCATATACCCTGGATTGTAAACCTTGTTAACCCTGCATTGGAACCATTAGTATATGGCTGTGGGTACCATTGTTTCCCTTTGAAATTGTTGCTTGTTATCCCCTAGTATTGGTTGGTTGATATGGACCCAACTCGCCATATAGTTGGTATATATCCCCTATAATTGGTAGATTATCATCCCCGATTATTATCTGTTAGCCAGCTATTGTTGGTTGGTTAACTGCTTAACCCATAGCCACATGTAGCTGATACATCCCATATTATTGTTAACGCTCAGTTGAAGCACAGCATTGATCACAAATGGCCATAATATCCGCAGCGCTAAGCCTACCACCCGTCGTATCCATTGGCGCCGCGCCGGTGGCTGCGGGGAGCTCGCGCCGCAGGTGACCGTTCGCGTGCACGACGAGTGCATTGGCTCCGACGTCTTTGGTTCCTGGGCTGGGACCGTGGGTGGGGCGCCCAAAATGATGGGCTCGGCCTGGGTGGATGTGATGGCCAACGGTGAAGAGTGGTTTCTAGAGGGGATGGATTATGATGTTGAAAGGTCTTTTGTATAGGTTTTTATAGTTGTTTTTTAATGGATTTGTAGAGGGGATGATATGATATTTATAGGGGATTATAGTGGTTGATAAAAGGGACCTTAAGCAACACGAAGACCAATGTGGTGGTTTCTCAAAATAGGGATACGCTAAAATTCATCATTTTTGGGGTCCTACATTTTAAGGACCCATGCAGTAATGGTTCACAACACGGAGTATGTAACGATGAATGATGGTTAATCATGCTTGACCATGAGATATAGTCGCTCGTAACGGCCGATTGTGGTTGAGAACGAGTAAGAAAAAATTAAGCATGGTATGGTAGTTTTTCACGGTTAATACCTACTAGTAATGGCACTTGTCAATGATGGTTTGTTTATGATGCTTGATCTCATGGTTAATAGCATCGTGCATAGTATGATTAATGTTGATAATGGTCATCTGTTGCAAACAACAAAATCGACAGCAACAATTGACGGTTGATAATGTTATACCCACATGCCTTATTGCATGGGAAGAACAATCAACAACAAAAAGAAATATCGGTATAGCTATGATCAGCCATGCTGGTGCCACCCAGCAGCCCAAAAAAGCAATGCGCATTTTTCAATGGGGCGGCACACCATTGATGGACAAACCATTTGATTTCTGTAGGCATTTGATGATGGCTGGTTTTTGGGGGGTGGTCAGGAATGGTTGATGATGGTTCATTATCAGACTCTAGTCGCACCGTGCAGGCGAAGTTTCAACTAATTATACATGAACAATTTCTTTTACCCATCAAGTAACGTAGACGGTGAGCAACAGCCATTGTGGTTTCCAACATATTTGGCGGCGGTGCAGCACAATCCTTGTCATTGGCTAGTTCGTCGTGTTCGTTGTTTGTTGCTAGGTCTATGAGTACCGCATGGTTTCGCATGGTTTCACGCGGTATCACATGGTCTCGCATGGTTTTGCTGGTCGATTCTTCTGGTTGTTGGGCAGCCGTTTTTCATCAGCTGCGAGGCAGTGACATCTGCAGCTGCCGACCCTATTTGCTCTTCGCCATCGAACAAGCGGTGGCATGTGCACAGAGAGGTGGTCAGGGGTGAACCCGGGGCCCATGGGCCTGGCGGAGCCAGCTGCTTAGCCCGGCGTCGCAGGTGGTGTGGGCATCGTGGTCTACTACCGCAAGGAGGGACGAAGCAGCTCGGCCTCCAGCTGGCATGTCCTTTCCGCAGTTCTGGGAAACCGGCCATGTTCAAAAGCCCAGAAATGTGTCATTGAGGCTGTCTGAGTCGGTTGGAAGCCTTAAATGGAGAACCAATAGGAAGGTACTGACATGTTGGTCACCTGATTGTACCCATGGCTGAAGCTGTGTGAGATGTGCAACACAGAACACGTGTTGCCAACGACATTGCAGGAAACGCGCAAGTTTTGGATTGATAGGAGCTAATTATCACATATGGGCACCAGTTGCAACAAATAGTACGCAAAAGGAATGGAAAGTATCTATACCTAATCTAAATCTTATTCTGTGTGTGTGTGTGTGTGTGTGTGTGTGTTTGAAAGCTTGACTCATATTTGCGCTATCCCGTGCTCACTAGTTGGCTGAGCTAGAATGATTTGACTCCGTCACGGTGGAATCAGCTTTATCATTCTGTAATAGCCCATCAGGGTTCACTGGTTATTGTTTGTACAGCATTGGTATTGTGGTTGATGATCTTTGTGTAGTGGCAAGTCACCACAGACCATCATTGACGAAGATCAATGTAATCAGCAGCAACCATCTCATTGACGTAACCACCACTATCCATCAGCATCCACCATCGACCATCTTCAACATGAACCATCAACCGGTTGGACTGATAGTTTTCCCAGCAGCACGTCGCAGGTTTGGGCGAAGTCATCAAATTCCGGGTCTACAACGCACGTGTGAACCAGGATGGTGGCGATCGCCCTGACACTCGGTCACAACTTTTTTTCCAGGCCAAGTTGTCGCTGTAAGTTACGTCTTCGAGCTTTTAGAAGCATCAGGTAAGAGAAGTAACAAACTTAACAAATGGCTATGGGTCAATATAAACCAATCAACTAGTGGGGGATAAGTTCACCAACAAGAACAGTGGGAAAACAAGGGCTAGTGATGGGGGGAGGCAGGGGTACAGGTTTTTTTCCCACTGCTACATATTTGCAGGACTTTTTACATAGGGTGGTGGAAGTAACGAAGGACTGCTATCCAAACATAGAATGGTGAACTGAACTCTTTTCTGAGCAATCTGCGAAGTGCTTCTGTAATTCTTTTTTCACTTGTCTACGGTTTCTCACGTGTAGTTCTATCAATCTCGAGGTTTTTGATGCATGACAATCGGTTGGTGTCGTCGTCGTTGTTGCTGTTGCCGCCGCT
>VSDK01014466.1:272438-290105 GCA_009767595.1 Symbiodinium kawagutii | reverse complement strand
TGCTGCTGCTGGTGCTGCTGCTGCTGCTGCTGCTGCTGCTGCTGCTAATGCGATACTACATTAACATCAAGACAACACTCAGATAACTCCCCATGTAGCTAGTATGTAGGTTACATGCACAGACAACTCCCTATGTACTAGCTAGTATGTAGCTAGTATGTAGGTTGTACTGTACCACATGTAGTCACATGTAGCTTCGTGCCACCAACAACAAATCAGCATGCACCAGCTCTATACCACCCCTTCCACCAGCAGGGTGCTCCTCCTAAGGAGATGTATTTCCACCACACCGAAGCCATTGCTGGTATCCGTGATGCGCGTTTCCAGACCATGATGCCTGATGCCTTGCCACTGGGGCTGATGAATCTGATGACTTTCCGGTTGGTTGAGTTTGCCGCCCATTTTGTTGGTCACCTCAGCATCAGTTCGGAGTTGTCATCGGGATCGTTGTCGCCCCATTTTAGCGATTTCGGGGGAAACAGCCGAGCAGGTGACGTGACACTGAAAAGCAGACAGCGATCAAGCTGGTGCACTGACAATTGGACACTTTCTGGGGATCTGCCTCAGAAAGTATCATGCACATAGTCGCTTTCTGTAGTGCCTACCCTGGATTAACCCATGGTTGATTAATAGGGGGTAAACCCAGGGTATCCCCCAAGTTCACCAACTGGTTTCCCATAAAAGAGGTACCTCCACAAGTGATAAACCTATGGACTATGGACTCACAATAACCGACTCACCTCATAACTCGTTGGAACTGTGCCTTGACAATGTTCTATCAGGCGTTTTAGGAGATGCCTTGGCATTGTGGTGTTGGTGATGGATGTCCTGTACTCATCGTTTCGCAGTGGTTGTTTGTTGCTTCTTGTTGGTTGTTGAGTCCCAGTGCCCATGCATTGCGGACCATCAATAAATAGCTGATGAATCCGCAAGGCGGGTATTGAATTTGCTTGGCAACTGTATGATGAAAAGCCGGGGGATGCACATGTCCAATCAAACCGCTGTAAGTCATCGCCAACCACCTGCAAGAACGGGGGGTAAGAAACCGTTTGAGAACTGGAGAGTGTAGCTGCATGGCTATGACCTGATCACTCATCACATTCTATCCATACTATCCGGGAGTTTCTCAAAATGGGGGACCCCCCAAAATGGTTGGTTTACTACCTGTAAATGGTTTATAAAGGATGATTTGGGGGTACCCCTATGGCTTGAGAAACGCCCATCCAACGACAAATCCTCAACAACTGGAGGGTCAAGTGACACCCGGAGGCAGGCGGGACCACTCCCCCGCAACTGGATGGGAACCCGTCACCGGCACGTCATGGCCGTTTGGCCCCGAGCTCGGCACGGCACGTCGTTTCGGCGCCCAGGAATTGGATGGGCGTCCGGCGGATCGATTTGTTGTGCTCCATGAGCAATGAGATGCTGGGCGAAGGGATGGCATGGGAGATCACTGGGGGGCAGCCTGGGCGGCATCCAAGGCTTTTTTTGGAAACATCGTTTTGATATATGTATAATAATATATATATATATATATGTATATATATATGTATATATATGTATATATATATGTGTATAGATATGCATATATATATCGATCTATATATGTGTATACATATCTATATAATGATACATAGATGCTTCATTTTCAAAAAGAGGTTTTCAATAGATGATATCAATAGATGGGCATATCATCCAAGGCATATTTTGAGTATCATCTTAAAAAGGTCATAGAACAAGTATTTACAAACATCGCTACTTTAAATCCACCATGATCCAGCACTATTGGTTATTTATATGACATGAACCATCATTGGCCATTGTCACCCACGACTCACGACCATTCTGGTTGCTCAGTAGCCATAAACTCACCCGTGGATAACTATCATAAACCATGGATAACTTAACTGTCATCAAACCATGATAAGCATGGATAACTATCATCAAACCAGCTGGCTGATAACTGATGAGAGTTATCCATGGATAGCAACCAGCTGGTTGAAGACACTTATCCATGTTTTGCGAGCGCATTCAGCTGGTTGAAGATAGTTTCAACCAGCTCGCTAAATCGCCACTCTTCACCACTCTTCACCACGGCAACGCAACGGTGCGGTGCTGCATCTGGTCTCTGCCGCCGCCTTAGGAAGTACGAAGCCATCACCGGGGCCGGCATCCAAGTGGTAAAGCGGGTGGATCTTCCGGATGACTTCATCAAGGCGCCCCGCACCATCCGCGGCAGCCAAGCCCCGGCTCCAGCCATCCAAGCCGCAGAGGTTGCGAACCGAATTTGTTGCGACCCCCAGGTTTGGACCCTTGATCCTGACCATCCAAGCAAGTAAGCAAGTGAGCAAGTGAGCAAGCAAGCAAGCATGAAACCAAGGCAACAAATCATTGTTGTACTGTAGATGCTTATGATCTGACTTTGTCATGGTGGTCTCAAGGACAATTCTGGGTGGTTAGTCGAGCAAGTCACGTGGTGTCATGATTATTGGCGTGAGTTCTAAATGTTTTGATTTCGGCCCATTAACTAATGACTAACGAATTATTCTTACTTGTGTGTTCGTAATCTCTACAGATCGTTACCTATTCTGCTGTGTTCAGATTGGTTTTGCTCCATTATGTCGTGCACTTCATTCACTTCCGCCACGTTGGCTTCCACACAGTTTCATCGCTCTTCACTTTGTGTTTCCTATTTGCTCAACGAAGAACTTACTATCATGTGTTCTCGAGCGTGGTCGGACATACAGGCAATGGCTTTCAACTGTGTGTTTGCGGATTCGTATTTGAGCACAAACTAACCTTGTAATGACAGGTTCATTAAGATCAGCGGACAACTGAAACGTAGTATCTGAGATTTGCCCCCAGTAGGTCATTGTAGCCAACAAACCCAGAATCCCAAACGTTTTTGGACCCAAAACACCGGTGAGCCCGCGGGCACACGCCTTGACACCTTCGGTGTTTGAAAGCACGGGTTAGCCAGCTAGGAGCTGGTTCAAGTGATTGTAGCTCGACTGTAGAGGTGTTAAACTATAGGTCTCGCAGCCTAGTTCAATGAAAGGTCAGCTTTGATACCAGCGACATGTATGAAAAACCACTATGATCAGCAGGCCAGCCGGACTCTCACCTTTCAGGACAGCATGAAGGTGGAGCTTGATGCGAAGATCGCTAGCGGTTACCACTCTGACAAGGTACAGGCCGTTGCTTCCTAAGGCTGATGAAAAAAATGACAGCGGCTCGGCCAAGACTTAGTTGTTCATGGCTTTCCGGCTTCAAACTCTGGTAGTCCAATCTTTATACCACCTAGACTGTTTGGTGTTTGTGAAACATTTGTTTTTTGTCGACAATTTTTGGGAACGTTGGTTGAAAGGTTTCATGTGTGGGAAGAAACCCCCCACCAGACCGAATTGGAGGATTCATTTGTTGAAACCAGTTGGTGGTTGTGGTCACCAAGCCGAGAAATCATGTGAGCAATGGTTCATATTCATGGGTCTTAAACAGGGATTATTGAAGCAACATTGCGGAACTGGCTAAACGGGATTGTCATAAGCATTAGGATGAATACGTGTGGAGAAGCCACCAGAATGTGAATCTTAAGGATCTGAATCATCTTAAGCCCCCACTAATCATTAGGATTGTCATAAGCCACCAGCTTGCTAAGCATCGGGTTTTCATCTTAAGGAACTCAGGGGTGTAAAACAAGCTGCCCAAAACGCACCATCTCCGCAGGGCGATCCCTCACAGGGGATGAACGTCTCCATTTTGGCAGATGGTTGGCTTTGACAACGACCTAGTGTGTGAAGCATCAGATTTGGGACCCCTCAATTATAGGGATGAAAACAATCATTATGATGTAAGGATTATAGAATTATAGACCATAGTCAACCACTACTGGTCATCATGATGCGCTTGTGGATTCAGCACCTTTCCTGCATCATTCATTCAGACTTGCTTCGGTTGCTCGCCGTGCTGGTCGAAACCAACTCTTGTCCATGCCCAGCTCATCTTAGGTCGTCGGACGCCGGTCTCATCTGAAAGTTGGACCATGTCACAAAGAACCCAATGCCGACACGTTTGGTGTGGTAATTTCAAGTGGGGTTGGGTCTCTATCGGGAACCCAAAAGCGGGTCTCTGAAATTGTGTTCATATCGATGGTATGCCCGTGTAGATTCAACTCAGCAATTTTCATCTAAAGTTGTTGCAGCTCTGAGATTGAAACCGTCACGGGTATATGTTGGTGCAGCGATGTGGTTGCTTTGTTGGAGCAGCCCACGCTAATTCTCACCTTTTGCATTATCGCCAGCTATGTGCAAGGGCACTTTTTGTGCTGGTTGGAACAGTTTACCCAGCAAGTTCAGCGAGACAAAAATGGAGACGAGCTGATATCGTACATGGCTGGATCATGTTGGATCTTGGATCGCGCCTGATCACTCAAATATAAACAGTTTGAAAGTGGAAACGGAATAAGCGATGCATGACAACAAGTACATATTCATAATATGTATACATTTGTCCATGCAATCATACACATATGTACGTGGGCTACTGTACTAAGCAATTGTTATCCATTAGCAATCGACACATGCACCTTTGCCTCTAATTGGAACCACCTTTGCAGGTGGAGAGGGGCAGTCAAATGATTCTGATCTTGCAATCCCAAACAGTGGCATGTTCGCTTGGCGCACAGTCAACCATACCCACAGATTGGTCGATAATTATGCATGGGCTTCGGTTTGCCGTCAGGAAGCCGGCCCAGAGATTTGCTGAGATATAGATACATATTTTATTGAAATAGCAATTGGATAAAATTCAATATTTATATTTATGTTAAAATATATATTTCATTGAGATTTGCCCAGATGATAGCAATGCAACAACCATAGATCCAGTTGTGCGCGCCTGTATCTGTCGAGGTCCCAGTGTTGCCAGGCTCATTTGGTGATTGGACAATGCAGCAGTGGACTTCTGGTGACTGGTGGGGGGTCCAAGTGGTCCCTGCGCTTGGAGGATCTTGGTGTCCCAGGCTGCTTGCGGCTTTGGTGGGGGAGATGTTACCAGCATCAGCATCCTTGAAGTTGGTTGGTTTTCGTAGCTGGGCTGTCAAGCGGATGGTCCAGCTCGAGAAGTCCAAGAAAGTGAGTTTATTGGAACAGCGTTGTGGAAGCCATGTCCCCGTTACATCGGACCATCTAATTACACAATCCATCACAATTCACAATCCATTCTTGGACCGCTGCTGTGCGAATGACTTCAAGTTGTGTCAGTTATCGAAACCATTTTTGGCTGGTCACGTGTGGCCGCACAACCTGGTGAACAGAGGTTTCTCACCATCATTCGAAACCCGGCAACTCCGTACTATGGCGTGCGAAGTTAGCCTCATAAGCGACAGCCACTGGCTGTTCATGGAAGAAACCATGTGGGCGAATTGGTTTCTTCCATGCAGTGGCTGTGAAAGTTCTGGGTTGGAAGTTCTCCCATGAACTTCGCGTTTCATCCAGTATGACTAGCTGGTGATTCTCAGGGAGCTAAGGAGCCAGGGGTATCACTAAATCCCTTTAAAGGGGGAGCTAAAGAGCTACAGGGAGTGGTGTAACCAGATGGTAGATGAGCAGGATTTCTTTGCGAACATGAAACGAGGCCATGAGCAGCTGCCATGCCTCGGCTAGCAGTGTATCACCTTTGCTGGTCAATGATTGTCACCGCCAACTTAATCATCAATCAACAATCAACTGTTGGTCACATGGCCATCCAAACTGGTGATGATGGGGCTTGAGGGATGGTCATCCAAGGGCTTGGTAGGGATAGTGATGACCTTTGGAGTGGCTTTTCCGATTTCTGCATGACAACTATGCCGAATAGAACGAGCTTTATCAAGGGCCATGAAATCACGTGCCCTCTCCAACCATTGTTGCTTGGACCGTCATACTGCTGTCAAAGACCGCTATCCCTATGCAGTTTGCCGCTAGAGTGGGTTGTGAATGGTATGTTCACTGTCGTACATCTCCACTATTCTATGGTTTTTTAGCCACTAGTATGTTCACTGATGTTCCCTGTACATTCCTATTATTCACAACTGACTCAGTGAACTGTAGCCACTAACCCATTCCTTTTTTTCTAGCCACCACGATTTTTTGTTTCGCAGTTGAGTTGATCAACAATATGATCATGATGATCTATGACCAAGCCAGCAGAGCAATAGATCATCATAAGCTGCTGGTCGAAAAAATGATAATCTACAGTTGATTCTGCAAGCCTGAAGACAAAAAAAAAGATAATCTATAGTGGGTTGCTTATGGTGGTTGGTTCTGGTTGATTTTGGTTTAAATGTTGATTCTTGGTTGGTTATGGTGGTTGGTCACCCCGTTTCCATCGTCGTTACCCACCACGTTTCCATCAACGTCACCTGATGGGTCTCGTTCCTTCGACGAGGCGAGACCTTCTACGTGAAGACGGGGCTTCGGGAAGCCGGCGCCACGTGGGACCCCCGTTTCGGTACCGTGGGGAGCACCGTTGGGCTTCGGTCCCCATGGGCGCAAGCAAGGCTAGGGATATGACCTGGGGAGATGGCAATGATCGTTGGAATGATGGGATTTTGGGAAGCAAATGATATCAATGATTCGAAGATCCAATGCCTATCAAACTTATCAAACTATTTGATTTTGATATCCGACTTCTGATGACCAAGAAATTGCTAGTGCCTGAATTGGCTGCCTCAGTGACTTCACCTCTTCGGAGCAGCCCTGGAGGGTGCCATGGTGATGCAACCAGAGCTGTGGGCCCCCATTCGTTTCGCTGAGTCATGCGCCAAACTTGGCTGGCTTTGAAAAGATAAGCTATGATAGACATTGGTAGAGCATTCCAAGCCATCAATGGTGTACCAAGATGTTTGGTGATCCATCCAATCAATGAATCAACCTTGAAAAGATGAGCTATGGAATGTTACACCAATGATTTTTCCAAGTTTAGTGATTCCAAGGAATTTCAATACTGGTGTAACATTCCAAAGTCCCGATTTCCCCCCAGATCTGGTGGACCTGGGAGGACCTCCCTGAGGCCTTGCCGGGAGCCCGCAGGACGCGAGACTGAAGGGATGGGTCTTCAAGGACCAGGACGAGTTGGCGGTGAAGAAGGCGAAGTCAGGGGCCATGTGCTGAGCAGTGGCGAAGACCTACTTGAGCTGTTTGTAAGACAGCCAGATGGATAGACAGATAGGTGGATAGGTAGATAGGTAGATAGGTTGGTAGATAAGTAGATAGTTAGATACCTTTTATGCAGATAGATGAATGTAGGCAGATGCAGATGCGGGCAGACAGACAGATGGACAGGCAGACACATAGATCGATTGATCGATGGATCCGCTGACAGAGAAAACACATATTTGACATATGCATTATACAAATCATTCTATGAATAGATGCTTAAATTCAAAATCTGCAGTTTTCTGGTTGTACTGCCTAGTGGAGTGTCATGACTGACCTGTTCCGCAGAAAGTATGGGGTTGGCACATCCAACGCTGGGAATTGATACGGTTGATGGTGAAGCACCATTCACTGGCATTCAGATGCATGAAGTACACTTTGTTGCTGATTATCCAATCCTATTAGTTCAGCCTCGCTGCTTGTTGCTTGTTCCCCGCTACTGACAGGGCGTCGCTGATGGTCGCTTTGCTCCAGGCTTTGAAGAGCTTAGATGCAGAGATCACCTCAGAACTCTCCAAGCATCAGGCGCTGTCGAACATATCCTTGAGGCAACCGACAGTGGCCCCAATGATGGTGGTCTTGATGCGGTCCATGGATGCCTGGTCAATCAACATGGGCTTTATCACAGGAAGCTGGATTCCGGAGGATTCAAGGATGAACTCCTTGTGTTTCCACGTTGTTGTCCTTCAAGCCAGGGTGTCAAGGCTTATGGCTGCCCCATCCAGACGGAACCCTCGGCAAATCTGCTGCCCAGGACCCGGTCGTTGCGGTACCTACACCTGGCGGTCGGCGCTTGGTTGGCAAGCCACTCGGTATGCGAAGCTGGAGCTGGTTGGTGCAACGTGTTGGGACTGAACACGTGGTGAATGAATCGTTAATCAATGGTTAGATGTGACATGGTATATGACTTTTGTAGGTTATGTGTGTTTATCTTAATGGCTAGTTAAGAGTCGCTGAATCATAGCCCAGGTTGTTGAAGAAAGCAAGTTCAGAGCGGTGGCTTTGTTGGTTGATTCTCTTGAGGATGTTATGAAGGTATAAATCCTCACACCAGAGACCTCCAACGCTCCAAAAAGGGAGAGCCACTAGCAAATGAGAGCTTTGACCCCGCTCGGCGGTCCGGCACAGAAGTCTTCAAAAGCTGCGGTCAATAGTTCCTTCCAACCATGCGGCTCGACAGTTCTTTCTAGTCTCTGAGCTCCATTCCAACCTTCTACATTTATCCGCACCATCTACAAAAGCATCCGCACCACCCATGATGGTCAAATCCGATTAAGCAGAGGGCCGTGGTGTTTCCATCCTTGCATCATGGTCACGGGTTGGATTAATCGCATGAGGAACCCCACATTGGTCGACCACGATTACTCAACGGGAGGAGTCAACACGGCAATTATAGAAAGCAATTCAAGGGTATAGGTTGAAGAAGTCGGATTTCATCATAGAAGCCAATTCGAAACATGACGCCCCTCACCCTTCAGCGTCCCACAGTACTACATGCTTAAGAAAGTTCGTGCATACGCTAAGTCTACCATTTGACCAACTCTCAGATTTACGGGTTGGCAGTTGGATTGACAACCCCCAAATGGTTGGATGCTGTTTTTTCGTTCACACTGGGAACCCGGGACACTTCAGATTTGTGTCAGCGAGTAAATCAAAGACCCAAGCCGGTTGGTAGTATCAAGAATGTTTTTTTTTATTTTGAATCAGACCAGAGTGTGATGATCTAGACAACTTGCGAATAGTTTTCGGATGGGTTGCAAGTATCACCAGCCAGAAACCCCCAGTAGTCCACCAGAGAAACACCACTGGGTCTCCCCAGTGGGTGCTGTGGGCTGTGCGATTTCCAAATCTGCGGGCAAGGCAAAAGGTGGCCACCCGGCCATCGGATGCGATTTGTGAGACCTCTGTCACTGGGCAGCCTGTTGTTGCAGGTAGCCGTGGTGGTCTCCCCAAATGGAAAGGATGAACTGGACATCATGGGACGTCCGTGCGGACTTAGGGGTGCCCATGTTTCTATGGACAACCCCCACATGGCTAGAGGTCAATGCTCATCACCTCAAGAAGAACTAGGTGAACATTCCGACAAAGATTCTTGGTCTGTGATTTTTTGAATATGTGCCCTGACATTGTTGATGGCCGTACCATGATGGGAATATAACAGGTGAGGATGAGCGGAAGATATTACGGAACAATGAGACAGGTTGATGCAACAAGGATTGCGCATTGAACAATGTTGAAGAATGAAGCATTTGGCATTTCGTTCTCCAACTGCATGTGGATTTGTCCTTTGGTTCTCAAGGTCTATGTGTGTTTATCCGAAAATGGTGGTTTCCCCAAGTCACAGGTGTTGTCCCTATGAATAGTGACTATCAACTTGGAAAGGGCTGGTACAAGCACGGCAGAGCCACATCACAATGACTCTGCGACCCGCTTCGGAGGTGAAAAGTTGCCGGAAGAACACGTCCAAAGCAGACGGTTCTTCCCGGGAAGTGCTGGAAACCCACACCCAGCGTCATGAGGTCGCTGGGTCGTTGGTGGGGTGGATCCCTGGCCAGCGACTTGGTGTTTTGAGGGTCAGGGGGTGGCTTTAGTAGTACTATGAAAGGCCAGGATTAGGACCAGTAAGTGGCGTTCATGACTAATTTATTTTGCCCTTGGGAGTTACGGTAGAGATCTCAGAACGGCCAGTCTATGTGTACTTTTTGGGAAGTCTGGGACCGTAATCTAGGACGTTTGAATATCCGGGAGACCAGCCAGCAGAAACCCACCCAGCCATAGCTTCCGGGACTGGTTTGCTCAGAGAGTGTGTGGGATCTTGTTTGGGTCCGGGGAGATCTCTGGTTCCGTAGGCCTGACGCCACCGGCCGTACGCCCCCATCCTGTTGTGTCCTAGGTACGCTCTCAGACGCACCACCACGTTGGATTTTTACTGGGGGGAGGAGTACAGCAAAAAGTGAAGTACCGGCATTTTAGGAAACACCCCATGTTGGTTCATTTTTCCAAAGTTCATTTTCACATTTGCTTCATGCTAACCAATTTTTTGGGGTATGTTTGGGAAATATTTGAAGTTAGGGAAATTTTCGGGAAATATTTGGAAGTTAAATAACAACCCCATGTTGCTTTACTGTAGGAAGCACCCGATGTCGGCATGGGCTTCCCCCACCATTGATGTGGGCGATCGCCTCGTGAGAGGTGAAATGCTCAAAGACCAAGAAATCCCTGGAGTCCAACACTGTCACAAGGCAATCGAGCAGTGGTGTATTGGTTGGTAAAGGTCGAATTTTTGGGCGGGTGATTGCTGAAGGTTAAGGTTTGTTAATATCGGTCAAGAATGGTTGGGTGCAAGCGATGAGGTGCTGCGTGGTGGTTGGGAGGGGCGCGAAGCCAGGAGCTGCCGGGGGTGGCCTATCCAGAGCAGTACAACTCTGGCGCCACCCAGCTGTCCCCAGCGAATGGATCTGCATCCCCAGCCATGTACTGGTAGCCAACCATGGTTACAGGGGTTAGTTCAGCTCTCTTCTGGGATGAAACTAACTGTGGTTGTATCCCCCTTAAACCATTATTAACCATCGTTATCAACCCTAATAAACCACGGTCACCTTATAGGGTCTATAGCCATGGCCCAGTTGTAACGGCAGCACATCCACTTGTACCTACCACTCTCGTTACGGATCCGTTACGGGATGACCCACCGACGCCTGACGCCATACGTCGCATCTCCGCGTCTCAGTCGGACTCGGCGCCGGGAGACCAAAGACCAGGTCGTGGAGACCAGGCGGGCGTATGCGCATGCGGGGGGTTGGTGGGTGGGTTGATGATGCTATGCTTGGTCCATGGTAAAATTGGCGAGTTGGGTCAAGCAATTCACCAACCAAAGATAGCTGGTTAATGATTAATAAGGGATAAGTAAGAATTATAGGGGATATATACCAACTGTATGGCGAGTTGGGTCAATATTTAATCGACCAATACCGGGGGTTAATAACCAACAATGATAGGGAAGACAGCCTGGTTAATGGTAGGGGAACCCGGGGGACTAAGGGTGAACTGACCACTGCCAAATAGCAACGGCTAAGTGGTTAACCAATAGTGGTTAACGATGTTGATATTGGTCAATAGTTCGTTTACTGGCAATCGTGGTTGATGTAAGGGTTGAATAGTTGTTATATGATGGGCTGATTACAGGTAGATGATGGCTAATGATTGTCAATAGTTGCTAATTATGGTTGGTTTGATGGGAGCAATGGGAGGAATAGTTGATGTAATGGTTGATGCTACTTTGATAATGCTGAATGTTGGCTGATCATAGTTAGATTATAATGGTGGCCAATCATGATAGTGGTCGATAATGGCTAAGAATGCTTAGTAGTGATGCTTGATTTGATGGTCAACAACCGTCAACATGGATAGTCATGGTTAGTAATGGTGGTCAACAACAAACAACAGCGTTGAGTCTCAATGGTTGATCTGTCCTTCCAAGATGAATACTTGTGGATTGTGTGGGTCAACCGTTAAGAGCCAACGTCATCGGGGTGTTCCGATCCTTGTCTTTCGGGACGACCCTGTAGCAACCGTGCACTGGGTTTGTTTTTGGGATGTCAACAGCCTTGGCATCAGGCGTTTGACTCTTTGATTGAATGCACTTCTGCACAAGCGTTGTTGATGGATCTATTAAGCTACTGACAGAGATATGTGGTTGTTCATACTCGTCTATGCGGTTGCTTGCAATTTTTTTCGTACTTATTTCTCTGTTATTGACTCTAGTGCATGTACATTCTTGTGGGGCTGGATTTCAAGTCATTCACAATATGTGTTAATATGTCAATGAAAGCGCACAGGTAGACACGTACGTATACATGTATCTTTCCGTATGCACGCAGTATGCCATAAATCTGCACCTCTGTCTGGATGCGTGCTTGAATACTTTTGCATTACGAACCATTTAGTTAAATTATCAGGATGGTTAGTTAATGATAGTCCATTAGTTTTACCAATGATGATATGAATGACCATGATATTGGCTATTTAACCCACCAGTCTTATAGAACTGACTAACCAATGGTACACTTTTGTTAAATAGAATGGTTAATTAACCATTGTTAGTTGGTTATGTAACCACCATTCCTTATTTAAGCGCTGTTAATCAGTACACCTTCTGGACTTGCAGCTGGCGACTTGGCAGGACGCTGGTGGTCAAACGAGTTCGTGACTTGGCAGCGCGACACAGGGGCCCGGCGAGGTCCAAGCAACGGTAGTACCAAGCAACCAACGAGGTACAGGGAACTAACGGCAGGGGTACCCTCTGGTGAACTAACATGGCTGGCTGGAAAATTTATTTTTTTGTTAGGAAAACCAGGGAAGATCATCCATTGAACTGTTGGATTTTCCATTGCCATCTTAGTTTACCAGAGGGTACTCGTACAACCTACAGGGGTACAGTCAACCAACAACCTTGAACCAACAGGCATAACAACAGAGGTGCAACCAACAGGGGGTATGAGTCAACCAGCAAACCGTGCTACTGTTACAACCATCGAATCAGTTGGGCTATGAAGTGAACTCAACCAACAAAGCTTGTCGAGTTGGATGAATGCCAGTGGCAGGAATGGTAGGACCCGCAGGATGACCAAGTCTGGTGTCAGTAGTCAGCTATTGCCATGGTACATATATGTGCCACGTTTGTGTTTTGTTCACCGTGTCAGAAAGGGTATTGTGAATCTGGATATCTGCAAGGGTGTAGAATTCTAAATGATTGCAGTACTTGGTATCTGAACATGAACATCATGGAATTACAGACAGACGCAGTGTCAAAAGTTTCTACCACGATGAAAGGGATGACACGTCCTTCGTCAGTTGTCACTTGACGTGTTGGTCTGTGGATTTCAACCCCATGATGACTGTGGTATACATAGCATCCCAAGGAAAGGATTGGTCAATGCTGCTTGATGTCCCTGGTGAATGATAATTGCTGATGGTCAATGTTGGTTTTTTTTCCGCAGACCCTCCGGTTTCGTGGAACATCCATCATTCATAGCTGGTTTGCCTCTTGAAAAACGGTGAACTTCCAGGTTAGTCGGGCTACCAAAGTGTAACCTCAGTCCCCGTTCCATTGTCGCCAGGTCGAAAATGAGGCCAAAGTCGCCACGATGATAGCGAAGCGGTTGGAGGGTCCAACCGGACGGGGCAGGACAGTGGTCAAGTCTTGGGACAGACTGATGGGCACCGCAACAACGATTGTCACTACAAAGGTTAATTAATGACAAACGATCC
The DNA here is from genome assembly GCA_009767595.1 of Symbiodinium kawagutii. Taxonomy (NCBI): domain Eukaryota; class Dinophyceae; order Suessiales; family Symbiodiniaceae; genus Symbiodinium; species Symbiodinium kawagutii. The sequence goes on along the minus strand of VSDK01014466.1, from coordinate 276,639 downwards.
CAGTGGTTAAGAGGCTTGAGAGCCAATTGTTAACAATCGTATTGGTTCATTCATGGCTATTCATAGTATGCATAGTGGGGGCAATAACTTAAAATTACTCCAGATCTCGCTGTTCATAGACCCTCTCTATGAGTAGACCACCAATTGCAGGAGGGATTTCGGTCTATTAATGTGGATCTCCCAAGAACTGAAAGCACCATTTCTGTAGGTCACCCATGGATATTCATCAGGTGGTACTAATTGTGCCTGAACATCCAAACAAATACTGTTCAAAGGTTGAGGAAAATGGATGATGATGATGATGATGATGATGATGATGATCAACCATGGTGATTGATGATTGTTGATGATGCTTAAGAATGATTGTGATGATGATTCAAGGGTTGATGATGATTAACAATTTCTCAATCGTTATGCCATGGCCAACAAATCAACGGTTGATTGTTGGCATCACCTCAGACTTAGCGTGCGTGGCCCAAGACATTTATGGCAGTCCATAGGTACCAACCCCTGCCTCAAATGTCGTGAACGCAGCAATTTCCTTGGCACATGACGATAGCTTTGGACGGTAACTGATAGGATTTTGGGTGATCGAATCCTGTTCCTATCAAAATTCTATCAGTTACTAATTAATTAATGATTTGGGGTGATCCAATCCTGTTCCTCTAATTAGTCGCACTGCTGTGGTCTCGCCGCAGCCTCTCCGCGGCCTCGCAAAAAAAGTCTGTGTGTCCGCGGCTATGGTCCGTGGAAGTGGTGGCAGATCGCACACCTCCAAGAGTTGCATGTGGCGAGTTGGGTCAAGCAGTTAGCCAACCAACCAGTGGTTAACTAGCTGGTTAATGGTTAATAATAGGGGATAACAACTAGCTATAGGGATATACCAGCTATATATGGCTATGGGTCAATATTAGCCAACCAGCGTTTATGGGGGACAACCATCAACACTATAGGGAAACTAATGGTTAATGATAGGGGAACCAGGGGGACTAAGGGTTTTTGACCCACTGCCATATAATTACTATTGGATGATGGGAAGCATCCTTATATTATTTAAAGGGGAAGCATCCTCGTAGAATTATTTACAGTAGTATGAAAGAATCACATCCGATTTCTTTACGTTTCGAGACATTGGCCACTGCATGGAGCGTTGGGGAAAGGTGGACAGATGGAAGGAAGGATGATGGTTTACGGGTACAGTACCCATACGAGCAGAGTACACCCGGGCTGATCCCCAGATTCTTTCTGGGCGAAATCTGTATGATCCGGCAACAAATCCTATGGCACACATTGATTGTATATGAGAACACGATTTTAGACAATATATTTGAAATGGCTTTATGAAGCCAAGAGTTCTATACAAGACATATGCATTGATTAAGTAAAGGTTTTTGGGCTGAAAACATGCAATGGCTCCTCTCTTGACCCCCAAAAGCCACATCTTGCTGATGGATGCTGACGGACCATCCTGCACCAACACGGCTGGAAAATCCTCCGTGGAGAAAAGGCATGACCCATTGGGGATGCTGTGGATTTGGAGCCAGGTCTCTTAGGGCAACCATCATCAATCATCATCAATCATCATCAATCATCATCAATCATCATCAATCATCATGAATCATCGACCATCAAAAACCATTTCGACGACCAGCTAATTAGCCAGTCCTTAGTACTGATGACTGGTCGTCATCAGTACTGAAATCACCAATGAAATCACCAGTCATGGGTAACACAGTTGGAATGTTCATGGGCCCATGACCAGCGAATCCACCGCCATCCTTCGCTGGAATGCCCTGGATCTGAGGCCCATGCCGGAGCAGGAAAGATCTCTTCTGGCCATGCAGTTGGGATCGCGCCTGGGACTGCACGTAGTTCATCACCCGGCGATGGGTTCATTGTCAGAACCACTGGAGCTTGTCCTGGTCAACATGGCAGGGGTCCTAGTGACAGCGCAAGGCGGTTCAAAGTAAAGCAACACAATACTGCAATGGTAGCGACGTAAATGGAACAGCTCTATCAGGTTGAACAGTGGCTGTTGCACAACCTCCCTTGGTGAAGGGTTCGCCATGAATGACTGAGAATACCGCTGTCAACCAACGAGGATTGATCCCACGGGTCAACCAGTCGGTTGGCCGTTAGGTGTGCGAATATCTGAAAACAGAATGCTGGAGGTTCCACGCAAAATCGCCAATGGTGACATGGGAGTGGCTCGAGAGCTCAGCGATTGTAGTAGCGATTGTAGGGTGTTCGCGCATCAAGTTGCAAATGTTTCAACTTACCACATCCCTTCCGAGTGGCAAAAGAAAAAGACTCTCAATCCCATGCCTTGCCGCTGTGAGGGACTTGAAAGTGCTGGCCCAAGAGTCGTTCGGACAGAGGTTCCTCAAGCTTGTCACAGAAAGGGGGCATGCCCTGACCCATCTCACCGACTCATTGGAAGCTTCAGGTATTCAAGATGGGGACCACTTCACAGCAGTTGCGCAACAACCAAAAATAGTGGCAACGGACCGGGCTTTCGCAATGTGGTGCTGCGGAGGTGATAGGATCGTGACTTGGGGCGCACCTGAGCACGGCGGTGACAGTTCTGCGGTCCAAGATCAGCTCAAGAATGTGCAACAAGTTCGGGGCACATCCCAAGCCTTTGCTGCCATCTTGGGTGACGGGTCAGTGGTTACCTGGGGCGCCCAAGGTTATGGTGGTGATAGCTCTGCAGTTCAACAGCAGCTCAGAAATGTGCAACAAATTCAGGGCACAGATGGTGCTTTTGCTGCCATCTTGTGCGATGGGCCAGTGGTTACCTGGGGCCATCCGAGATATGGTGGTGACAGTTCTGCAGTTCAAGACCACCTCAGGAATGTGCAACAAGTTCAGGCGACAGGTTATGCCTTTGCTGCCATCTTGGGTGACGGGTCAGTGGTTACCTGGGGCAATCCGAGATGTGGTGGTGACAGCTCTGCAGTTCAAGATCAGCTTCGGAACGTGCAGCAAGTTCGGGCCACAGGTTATGCCTTTGCTGCCATCTTGGGTGACGAGTCAGTGGTTTCCTGGGGCGCACCAGAGAATGGTGGTGACAGCTCTGCAGTGCAAGATCAGCTCAGGAACGTGCAACAAGTTCAGGCCACTGCACAAGCCTTTGCTGCTATCCTGGGCGACGGGTCAGTGGTTACCTGGGGCTATTCAATTTCTGGTGGTGACAGCTCCCCAGTTCAAGATCAGCTCAAAAACGTGCAACAAGTTCAGGGCACACATTTTGCCTTTGCTGCCATCTTGGGTGACGGGTCAGTGGTTACTTGGGGCAATCGAATGTTTGGTGGTGACAGTTCTGCAGTTCAAGATCAGCTGAGGAATGTGCAACAAGTTCAGGCGACAGGTTATGCCTTTGCTGCCATCTTGGGTGACGGGTCAGTGGTTACTGGGGGCAATCCGAGATGTGGTGGTGACAGCTCTGCAGTTCAACAGCAGCTCAGAAATGTGCAACAAATTCAGGGCACAGATGGTGCTTTTGCTGCCATCTTGTGCGATGGGTCAGTGGTTACCTGGGGCCATCCGAGATATGGTGGTGACAGCTCTGCAGTACAGGATATGTTCCTGCTTTTGTAGACCTTGCTTCCATGGGAACGTGTTCCTAACTATGCTTTACGTCAAGTTTCGATATTGCAGTAAATCAGTATCCACTGATGAAAACCAACCTGTGATACAAACTCCATCCAGATCGTAGTTAACTACACTAACTCCCATAATCTCCGTCCGTATGTTTTGGTATACAGTTATTAACCCACGTTAATTCCATCCATTTTTCAATGGTTAACAACACAATCGCGGCACTGCTAAAAACATCAGATCAGCGCCACGTTAGTTCCTGCAGATCGGCCCTGGCAACGAGTGTTTGGGCCGTGATCGGTGCCAGGAACTTGTCGTCGAAAAAGGACCTTTGCTGCTGCGACCGTTCCAGGACTCCTGGCAGGTCCTACAAGGTGGGCTCCCGTTGTTAGTTAACTTGGGTTTGTTCACTAGGGTAACTACTTGTTATGGTAGATATAACTATAGTTAAATGGCTTATTAATCAACTTATAACGTTTGGGGGGCCCACCTTGTAAGGGTCAACCGATCCATGGCAGTTGAACTCGGGTCAACCTCGCTGTCCAACTCGCCACAGCCAGGGTCCAGCTTCTGATCGCGAAGAAAACCTGAAGAACAGCAG
>VSDK01014466.1:251876-264006 GCA_009767595.1 Symbiodinium kawagutii | reverse complement strand
ATACATACATACATACATACATACATACATACATACATACATACATACATACATGTGTGTGTGGTATACACATATGTTCAGGAGGTATGCAAATGCTGCAAGTGTATATACGTACGTATACACACGTGTGCATACTATATATAGACGTATTTGGATGCACATGTAAAGATGTAATCTCATTTTTCCACACACATGTACATGTCTGTATATTTGTAGTTATTCATATTTACAGGCGAGCACATGAAACGATTTCACCGGCAATGCGACGGCGTCGCTGAGGTCAGACCAGCGATGGGGGAAGGCGAGAATGCTGGGCGCAGCTGTCTTCCGAGGGAATTTGTGGATGCTCCCAACGTTATATGTTCGTCACCTGACCTTGCTCGTCACCTCCTGATGTGAGCTATGAATCATTCCCTCTCCTATTGTACATGGAGAAACATGGAAAGGCTTGATCCTGAGCCAAGATGTCCGATTTCTACACCTCTAGGTGAAGGGACCCCTATTTTGGCAACTGTAAGTGACCAGAAGTTCTTTACTCAAGGAACCTGCCAAGCCCTTGCGATCCGATTGCCATGACCCATAGTTTGGGCCCTAGATTAAGCTCTCAATAACGATTTCTTTGGTACAATGTGGCGTCCCCTCAGTTGCAAGTTTGTTAGTAAGCCCTTTAAGAATAGTTCTACAGACCAGAACTCGTAGTTATCCTAATTAGAAATACCAACATAGTTGAGGGATACCACTTTCTACCAAGGATCAACCCTCCAATATTGAAGCAACTAGCACGTTGCTGGTCATCAGTTACGTTCCCTGCATTACCATTTCTTTCCACGACTAAAACCTATGAACATCACCATACAGAAATGGTTTCACTATAGACTAACAAACGATGGATCTGGTTAAACGCACATAATGGTTATTTAGAATTAGAATTGATGGATTTTGTTAAATCCAACACTAGATCTGATCTGGCAAAAATCCAACAACAAACCCTTTTCACATAAGAGCAAGTATAGCTATCATGACCTATATGTATTAATTAAGCGGTATGACCTTTAATTCTTGTCAATTTGTCACCACGATTCACCATGATCTATCATTATTCATGAACCGAATCCAGTGGTGAATGCTGGCTAATGAACACAACGACTTGTACCACCACGACCCATTACTGTTCATCAATTATTGCTATTATCCTTTCCAACAATTCGTTGATCATTGCCACCGGTGAGATTAAAGTTGGTCAAACATCTTTCAGCTTCGGTTGATCGAGTTTCATTATTCATTATGACATAGGTTGAACTGCTGAAGAAGTTGGTCGTTGATCATGAATCCTATAGAAAAGGTGACATAACATGATCTATCAAAATTTATCCACAATATTTCACATGTCAAAGGTGGGTCAATAAACTCCAAAGGTTAAACGTCGTGGCGGGTTGACATCATGAATGGCCAGCTCATGATTCGGAAAAACTGCAACAAGCGGATCCAGCCGCGAAGGAAGCACTCCAACGCTTCGGCTCTGGGGGAGGAACACGGGTGGGGCACTGGGCTGAACCATGAGCAGTTGGAGTTGATGATGGGAACTTGGGGGTCTTCCGTGGTAGAGCTTCTGGTCATAGCGATGTATGGCTAGACCAGGGGCTTGATTCTTGGCTTATGTGGGAGGCTTAGAGCCTGGTGGTTTATGGTTGTCTCAAAAGTAGCTGATGTTTTTCTGGCTTGGAATCAATGGTGGGAATGCAAGCTGAGCCAAGGAGAATGGAAGCCTGTGCCCATGAAGAGTCATCAACTTGTGGATGAGCAGGTCCCTACATTTGATGACTAGCCTGACCATGTCGGTTGACCTTGGCATTGTGGATGTTTTTGCATCTGACTTGGGCTTGCACCATGGTGGAACGCAGATGTGTTGAGGTGCTCCTTCAATAGCTGGTTAGTAGCTACAACATGGTAGAGCTTTTCGTTGTAGCGTCTCTCTGGATGTTTCCGGGTGCCATGGCTAATTGGGCTTGGGAACGAATGAAGAACAGATTTTCATCAGCTTTAGGGCAAATGGAAGGCTTATTTTCCTTGAATGTGAATGTGATGTTGAGATATCATTCCTGAGCATTTCTGGTAGACCCAAAAAACACATAGAGCCTGAACAGATAGTCGAAGATCCTTTTGCTGCATTCAACCAGCAGGACCTTGGCATTTGGACCTTCAAGACGCCTCAGCATCGTGCTTTGCTACAGCTCCGCCAAAGCCTCAGATGTCTTTCGCGGAAACTTCTCCGATGGAAGATTGGTTGGATGGTTATTAGTTGGGGCTTGCGTGTTCATATGGCTGTGGGTCAAAACTCTGTACCCCTGGTTCCCCTATCATTAACTATTGTTTTCCTTATTATTGGTGGTGATAATCCCTGCTGGTTGGTTGATTAATATTGACCCATAGCCATATGCAAATGTCTAGGTATGTGTAACTTTGGGCAGCACTAGTTGCCAGATGCCAAGAATTTCTGGGCATCCGTGTTGCCTGATGACCACTCCTCAACTGACACCTTCACCATTCAACATAGCCTGGCTTGCTACCCCTGGCAACAGGTGACCTTTCCAACTGAAATGGTGTTCAACAAGCAGTTCATAACCACCATCAACCATGAATTTTCGCCATTAACAGTCAACCATCAACTACCATCATGCTCTACCATTCCATCATTCTCTATCACTCACCATGGCTCATTCACCATTTGGGTATGTGCCAAAGTAGTGGTACCCCCAGTCAACCGCTGGTTTCCATTCCTAAAATGATCATTTTTTGGTGGGTTATTGGTTGCTCACTATAACATATTCACCATTTCATCATCCCCCAGGTGAAAATCCATAGCCAGGTTAGTTTACCAGAGTGTACTGTGACCATTTCATCATCCCCCCAACTGACAACGGTTGTTGCAACGATGAATCGCCACGGTAGATCCAGCGCGCGGCGAAGGCTCGTGCCGCGCGAAGATCATCCAACGCTTTGGTGGCGTGGACAAAGCCTACATCAGGCTGCAAAGTTTGACTGCTGGGGTTGTCAGGATATGGCCATGGATCAATATTAATCCACCAAATAATGGGGGAGAATCCCCAACAATAATAAGGGAAACAATGGTTAATGATGGGGAACCAGGGGTACGGGGGTTTGACCCAGTGCCATATTGTGTGCGCCAAGGTTGATGCTTGAAACTACTCAAGTCTTTGTATATTTGATAAATTGCACTAATGCTTGTTCAAAACCCCTGAGCCATATCCCCTACAACCCTAAAACCCAAATCACTGCGTACAGCCAGTGTTTTCCGCAATTTCTTTGAGCAACATTCAATTGAGAGGAACCAGCACATGAAAGGCTTGAACAAAGCCTAGGTGTTGCGTATATATATATATATATTATAAAATAGTTGCATAGATAAACTAATGAAACTATCTCATACCTAGAGTCTTACTTTTTGGGTGCCTTTGGCAATTGATACTGCTCTGAAAGCACTTACTTAGTAAAACTCATGGCATTGTCTAGTCGCCCCCATGGTTGTTGTTGCTGTTCTTGTCGTTGCATTTGTTGTTTTTGGTGTTGTTTTACACATTTTTATACACACATACATTTGTATACATACACATCTATGAATATCTACATATACATATATATATATATTTATATTTATACACATACCTAAATACACATACACACCTATCTACACACAGATACAAATCTTCTCCAACTTCTGCCACTTTCGCCACAGAATTTCGCAGCCTTGGAAACTGCGAAGATCAACGGCTACCAGCCATGGCCGCCAGGTGGGTGCCAGCTTTGTCGGGCATGACCAGAGAGGTCTTCCGGCAGTTGGTCAACACGTGGCCTGGCGAGCCGCACAGCAGGGTGCTTGGTTGGTTGGTTATGGTTATGGTTATGGTTATGGTTATGGTTATGGTTATGGTCGGTTGGTTGGTTAATGGTCATTTTTATGCTGATGGTTATGGTGGTTATGGTTATGGTGGTTATGGTTATGGTGGTTATGGTTGGTTGGTTGTACTTGGTTGGTTATTGGTATGGTCATGGTTTTGGTTGGCTGGCTATGGTTATGGTTGGTTCATAAGGTTCAGGAAGCAACAACGATAGGGATGGACCAGCTACAACTGGTTGGTTGGTAACATGACGGCAACGTTTGCAATATAATATATATATATATATACATATACACACACACATTTAGCTATGATCATATCCACATGGGTTTATGAATGTCCCTCGAACCATACCCAGGTTCTGCAAGTTCTTGGTAACAAATGTAACAAGCCATGACTTGGAGGTTTACGCCCCATAGGCTTGGCAGAAATGTACCTGTCTTAACTGGGATGATCCAATGCCAGCAGTAGGGAGAGGGTCGTTGGTGATTTCGTTGAGGATGAGATGTTCAGGCAAGACTTATTGACTACCAAACAAATACTAGGTAGCCACCAGTCAAAACTCAAGGTCAAAACTACCCACTTGACTTGCCACAGAATCACTGTTTTTCTACCGTCATAGTAAGGGATCAACTGCCATATCTTATGACTATGGAGCTACGACCGACCAACAAATCATTGCGAAACCAGCGAACAATTGGGGGTACAAGCTACCCCCGGTTCAATTGCTCCGGTGAACCAGGGACGATTGCTGTCCAAGGATTAACCACTACCACTATTAAGTGCGACATGGCACCATCAAACATCATCAAACATCATCAACCGTGGCCACTATTGACCATTTTAAATCATGACATGTTTACCAGTTTGTCAAGCATCAGTACTATCAGTTATGGTTCATTCTCTCCAGCCCTCCCTGTGGCTTGTGCTGAGGATGGGCTTTGCTGATGAAGAAGCCTTTGAGATGTGGGGTAGCCATGTAGTGGATGAGGTTTGGCGTCGATGAAGCGGGTAAGGCATCATCGGTAAACATCGGGCCAAAATAGGGTAACCAATGGGCCCAACCACATAATAATCATTTTACTAGGGAAACCAATAGTTTTTGGGGTGCCATTATTTGAATCGGGAATCAACATCTTAAATCTGGACCTGCCTACAACTATGGGTCATAAGAGACTACACCTTCCCGCTTACACGCTGTTCCGGTATGGTAAACACAGCAGACATCATGGGACTTGCACACAGCTTAAATTGTTGTCAAGGCTTGGATGGTGATTTTACACAAGCCACATCTATCAAAAGTGATTGCGTGAAGAAAAAAGTCAAACAATACTATGCGACTAATGGCTGCCATGGTTGGGATTAGTTGGGTAATAAAACTTCTTGACCATGGCTGATCCATCATGATCGTCAGTGACAATTTGTTTGGGTTGCCCCTGTCTAATGTCCACATTGCCTACAGCTCGAACATGCTAAAGCCTGTTTGGAGTCAGCTGGCAACGGGACGGAGCCTTGAAGCACTGACAAAAACCACGCTGTTTCTAACATTAGATCGCTGCTTATGATACCTGGTGCAAGTAGCATGACCGTTAGCCGTGGGAATAACTATACATGCTGGATTTTCACCATTTTCAGTCGACACACGCGGAGTTGAAGTGGATGGAGGTGTTCGGTTTCTCGGCTTTGTCTTTTTTTTCACAGATTGTTGGCACGGCAAGTTAGATATCACTCACTTACTTGTTTTCAGCACCCTCCAACAATCTGCCAAACACTATCTAGCGTTTTGAATTTAGCATCCAAAAATGTTGATGAACCATAAACATTTACAACCTGTGGTTGTTGTCTCTTGTTACTGACCATCAGTTGGGCGTTTCTTAAAACAGGGAACCCCCAAAACGGTTGGTTAATTTCTGTACATGACTGATATTGGATGATTGAGGGGTCACATATTTTGAAAAACGCCAGTTACCGGATTTCTTTTCGGGATCCGACCAAAACCCCAGAAGATGGGCCCCAGTTTTTCGTCGCTCCTGATGGTCATTGCGTTGCGACTGATGGCCGTGACGTGTCTCTTGTTGCCCGTCTCTTGTTGCCCCTTTGCGCCATGATCGCTACCAGTTTTAAGACGGCGGAAAGCAGAAGAGTGAACGACCATCACTGACCGGCAGTAACCACTGATGAACCATCACTAAGCATAACTACCATTGCTGACCATCATCAACTGGTTGGTGGTTTCAAATATTTTTTATTTTCCCTCGTAACTATTAACCATTGGTTGGTTGACTAATATTTTGACCTCGTCTTCTCAGCAGGAGGGATGGGGCTTGGGGACTGTCCGCCAAGACTGCAGTGAATGATGGTTGACAAATATTTTTCATAGGGGTGGTTGGTTGAACTAATATTTTCTCTCGTAACTATGAACCATTGGTTGGTTGACTAATATTTTTCGTAGGGGTGGTTCAACCACCAACCAGTCAGCCACTGATTCATCCTCGCATCATGCACCAACATTGGAGCCGCCTTAGCGCCCCCAGGTATGACCTGATGAAGAGCAGTCGACCTCCCAAAAAGAGGCCTCCATTGGGCTCCAACAGCTGCAGCGAGTTGCTGGTGAAAGTGATGGTAGTAATGATGGTTACCAATCAGAAGAAATAGACACAAATAGGTTGATTAATGTTGGTTAGTTCAATTAATAGGTGATATGAATAGGCTAATCAACCATCATTCCAAGGAGCGAACGATAGTTGATGATGGTTAATGATGGTTGATATTGATTAGTTCATGATGGTCAACGATGGTTAACGATGATCAATAGGCATGGTCAATAATACCAGGCCAGTAGCTCGCTATTTGCTTGCAATCAACATTTAGTTTATTTGTGGCCGTCCATTTCTGAGGACCTTGTAAGGCTTAGCTATGCCCAACAAGAACGGTTCTCCGTTCGTGTTCGCGGTTTCAGATATGACTTCAGTGGGCGGAAATGCTGCCATGCAAAACTGGTACCTGGCCCATGCTGCGGACGAAAGTCTCTAGAGATGCGACAGGGCTCCAGTCATTGTGAGAACGAGATTTGGGATGTATGGCTCAAGAAGTGGGCGCGACTGTAGCTGGAACGGCTGGTGGTTGTGGCGGGAGTACAAGCAACTTGGGACAAGTCTCTCACACATTGGTGGTGGCTGTGAAACAAGCCCTGGAACAACTGCCGCCTATGAGCAATTGGTGTGGAAAACATGGGATAGGTTAGGCATAATGGGATGATTGGGACAGCCAGATGTGATGGGGTACGGTTGGCGCGGTAGGTACAACTTGAGAAAGACATGCCTCGGTGAAGTCTCCATTGCAGAACTTCCCTTACAGAAAGCTCCCTTGGAAATTTGGCCAATTGCTTTACAATGGCACACGCAATTCTATGTCGATATGTACGAATCTATGAGCAAATACAGATTGATGTACATCTATGTTCTACAGTAATATATAACCATCCTGGAGTAGATAGAATATCCTCCATGTCCAATATTAGAACCATCTACCAATTAAGGACGGTCCAATCTGATATTCTATCTACTCCAGGATCACATCTAGGGGAACTACCAGGCAAATGGTAGATATAACTAGCTCGTTAAATGGCTTATTAAGCAACTTATAACCTTTGGGGGGCCCACGTTATTTACACCTATGTTTTGATATGTACATCTATGTTGGTACGTCCATGTTGATACGGTCCGGCGCCAGCTGCCAGGAGGGCCAGTGTGTCTGGTGTGGAAGCCCGTTGCGGGGTGAGTGTCCTGGGTGGGTGGTCAACAAGGACGATGACAGCCATGGTTGGTCACATCTGATGACGGTTTATTGTGGTGACTGGGTCAATGATGGGCGAACTAACCAGCCAATATGGAGTTGCCAGCAATCATCATGAATAGGGATATAGTGTGACCGGAACAGCAAGCATCTATATCCATGTGTAACCATCACTTACCACCACCCACCAACAGTGAGCAACAACAATTGAGAACCAGTCATAATCATCTCAATAACTATCAGCAACCATTATTGGGATTGAACCACCAAGACAGCATATATAAGAATTGGCAATCATTGTTGATCATGAATGCAACTGTAGCAGGGTGTAATCTACAACAGCAGGTAAACTCAACAACAAAACTGGTTGGTGAGTTGTTATATAATGTTATACTCAGCCCTGTAGCGATTCTGGCGATTGAACCTCAGCAATTCAGAACCAACGATTACTTGACCATCAGTTGCAAACCATTAACAATCATCATCAATCATTGACGATATGAGAAACAACAACGGGGCCATGCCGACCATAAGTGGCTGGTTGGTTAATAGTGACCCATAGCCATATATAGCTGGTATATTCCCTATTGTTGTTGGATATTGCTGCTTGTTATCTTTGATTAACCATTAACCATTGGTTGGTTGGTTGGTCGGTCGGTCGGTTGCTGTTAAGACACAAAGTCACACTGCACCCACTGCGCACTCCATACACTGCCTACCAACATGGCTCAAGGCTCAAGACAAAGAGTCCACTGCTGCTGCTAGACTGTGACTGTTGGTTGTACTGGAGAAAGATCCTTGAATTTTGCATGGTAGCGGAGCACTTACTCCAGCTGCAACTGTAGATCAAGACTGAAGCAATGGCACAGCTAGGTGAGTCTGGATCACTGGGAGGAAACAACAGGCTCCCACTGCCTGACAAGTTCAATGGCAGGATGGAACGCTGGGAAGACTGGAGCTGGTCCGTGAAATCCTACATAGCACTGTTCAAGACTGAAGCCGTAGATGTGATGGAACAATGTGAGACTGTGGCAACTGCGATCACTGATGAAAGACTGGAGATTCTGGAGACTGAGAGGCCAGAATTCGTTGATGCTGGCTTAATTCGATTCAGCCGACAACTGCACTACTTGTTAGCACAACTCACAACTGAAAGTGCCAGACTGGTGGTAAGAGGAAACACTGAACTGAATGGTTTTGAGACATGGCGCTTGTTATCACGAAGATTTTCACTACCACGAACTGCACTGGATATCAGTTTGCTGACAAAGGTACTGGAGTTCAGGTTTAGGTCTGACCACTTTGAGCAAGACTATAGTGAATGGGAAACACTGAAGGCCAGGTACGAAAGACAAGCAGGAGCACCACTGCCCGACAACATCCTGGTAGCAACACTGTTGAACAGAACCACTGGCCCACTGCAACAGCACTTAAGACTGAATGTAAGAACAATGGATACATATGAGGCTGTGAGAGAAGTGATCACTGCGTACTACCAATCACGACATGTAGCAAACTTTAGGAGCGTGGACACTGGAGGCCCGGCACCTATGGATGTAGGAGCACTGTGGCGAAAAGGAAAAGGAAAGAAAGGTAAATGGTCGCCCACTGGTTGGATGAGAGGCAAAGGTAAAGGAAAAGGACTGAAAGGAAAAGGACAAGTGAGAGGTTGGCCTCCACTGAAAGGAAAAGGATTCAAAGGCAAAGGAAAAGGAGGAAATGCTCCCGGAGGAAATGCTCCCACTGGACACAAAGGAGGAAATGCTCCCACTGGATACAAAGGAGGATGGGCTCCCACCGGAAAAGGAAAAGACAGAGGAAGATGTTGGAAGTGTCATCAAAGTGGCCACATTGCTGAGAACTGTAGAAACGTAGCTGTTTTATGTGAAGATGATGTGTACACTGATGAAATGGAGGAAATGCTCCCTGGAGACACTGAATGGTTTGACTGGACTGGTGCACTGACCTATGACGACTGGAGTGATGATGTTTGTTATGACTGTTACCAGGACTCAGACTGGTTGGATGACCAAGACTGGTGGACTGACTGTTGGGATGACAACTGGACTTGGGAGATGAGCAATGCTCCCAATGTGCCTCCAGCACTGCCCCAACTGCAGAACACTGCAGCGTCCAGCACTGCAATGAGCTCAGCCGGTTTCACTGCAGGGAACCCAGCTAGTTCTCCTGCTGCCACTGCCACACCACATGTTTCAGCTGTTCATGTCAACAACGTGACTGAAGCCGAGACTGGTGACACACATGAGCATACCGATACTGTTCCCACATGTGCAGGCACACGCACTGCCCAAAGGAGACCCAGCACTGCAGGTATGTTCATTGCAACTGTTGCTGTACTGAATTCATTTGGTTCCTTTCTGTCTGGTTTCTGTTGCAAGGTTCTTACTGCAAGGTTGTTGGACTGTTCTTGGAAAAGATTACTTGAAACTCATGACACCCACTGATGATACAATCGACATCACACGACATGGCACACTGTTGTACCTCACACCTTCCTCACTGGTACCATATGATCCTCAGGTGATGGCTGAATACGACAAAAGGTTGGAAGAAACAATGAAACAATTTGGAGATGAACTGAACTGTGTTGATTTGCAAACACCAGCAAGCACTAGCACTGATGCAGTAGAGCAATTGAAGACACTGATCAATGCTATTGAGCCAAGAGTGCACTACCACACTGACACATGGCAACTGGATGAAGCAAATCACACACTGACACGTATTCATAAACGACCTCGACGTATGATGTTCATGCCTAGGAACACAGACTGCCCTGTCACACTGGACAGACTCAACGGAACAAGAATCACAACAATGAACTTTGGTGAAGGTAGAGTTGAGACTGGCACTGAAGATTTCAGAACGCTGCTGAATCCAACTGAAATGAAAGGTGAGCACTGGAAAGGCAAGACTGTCTTTCAACTGAAGGTCACAGGATCACTGAAGCGCAGCACCATGAAAGGACCAGTCAGAAGACCGGAAGTGTCTTTTGAAGAATCAATTGAAGAACCAGCTGAACTGGCAAAGCATGACACTGAGAAGTCATCATACTCACTTCCACACACAGCAGATGATGCTAAGCTGATCACTGACAGACTGCTAGCGCACAAGACTTGGGATGATGAACAATTTCGTGTTTTGCTTTTGTCACTGTTTCAAACTCCAGACCCTCAGACTGGAGAAGTGAGAACTGCTGATCACTGGTTCCACACACCTGTCGCATGGATACGTTTTCATCACACTGCACGTAGAGAACTGTTTTATCCTGATGATACTGGACCTGACCACTCACAGTTAGGTAATCTTAGGATGACTGTTTTCTTTCGTACTAGTGGTGATTTGGATGGACATGTTCATACTGATGACTGGAGGACTAAGGACTTGACAGAACAATGGACTCCAAATGTTGCATGGACTGGACTGACCATCTTTGAACGACCAGAAGAGACGATCACTGTTGAACAAGAGACACATGACAAAGCAGCTAAAGCTGCAAAAGGACTTCCTAGTCCAGGTGAACCTACTGCCCAGCAACGAGCTGAACACTGTTTGACTCACTTGCCATACCGCTCTTGGTGTGAACACTGCGTAAAGGCTAAAGGCAAGAAAGGCAAAGTAGGAGAAACACTGATCGACAACCTGTCATTCAAGTGGACTACTCCTTTGTTTCAACTGGTAAAGATGTCGAACAAAGAACCGTTTTGACTGCCACGGATGTTCAAACTGGTTTGTCTACCTCGGTTGTAGTACCTGCTAAAGGCAGACATGCGTACAGCATGGCTGAACTGAAGAAGTTTGTGTACGAAACTGGTAGAACCTTCGGCATTTTACAATATGATCAGGAACCGTCACTGAAGGCACTGGTGAATGATGCTGTGAAGGAGCTAGGAGGAATGAGCACTCGAGCAACACCAAAGGACTGGAAACAAGCTCACGGATCAATAGGTAGAATGCAGCAAACACTGTTTGGACAAGCAAGGACACTGCGACTGCAACTGCAAGAACACCTAGGTACTGAGATCAGTTCTGAGGACTGTATCTTTCCTTGGATTGTCAAACATGCGCAATTCCTGTTGAACCGATACATGACCCATGAAGATGGCCAAACTTCCTACTTTAGGAGATGGAAGAAAGACTATCAAACTGGTTTATGTGAGTTTGGTGAAACTGTTTTGTTCCGCATCCCCGGTAAGCTACGCGAAAAGGCGAGCACTGCCTGGCTCGAAGGCATTTGGCTAGGTAAGGACACTGAAGCGGATGAAACACTGGTTTTCGCGAACGGCGCAATGCACAAAGTACGCACTGTTAGAAGCATAATACCATCAAAGCAATGGAACAAAACACTGCACGCCTCACTGAACGTGACCCCATGGGATCCAAAAGGTAAAGATGTC
>VSDK01014466.1:214633-250754 GCA_009767595.1 Symbiodinium kawagutii | reverse complement strand
CTGTCAAAAGAGGTTTTGCTGAAAGTCGAAGGTGAACTGAAACCACAAACTACGGTCAACTTTCTTGGACGAACACTGAAACACAACGGCGATAGCATCGATATCACTATGCCTAGCGCGTATATAGATGATATGCTTGAACTGTTTGGCATGAAGAACTCGAAACCCGCTTCAACAACTGGAACAACTGCGAAACCAAACCATGTTCCGCAACCACTGTGCGAAACTGACCACAAACGATACAGAGCGATAGTTGGAAAACTGCTGTGGCTTGCACTGATCCGTCCGGATATCTCGTACGCAACAAAGGAACTGTCAAGAGACTTGACAGCTCCAACCACTGAGAGTGTCACTAAGGTGAAACACTTACTGAGGTACATTTCCGGCACTAAGGATCACTGTCAGCGACTCTGTCCCTGCACCATGCTGTCCGGTTCGGACTGCACTGTGGACATAGACTGTTTTGTTGACTCTGATTGGGCTGGATGTAGAGCCACCAGGAAGAGCACTAGCGGCACTGTAGTCCAACTGCTCAACTCAACTGTTTCGTTTGGAAGTAGAACACAGGGTACAATCGCACTGAGTTCAGGCGAAGCAGAACTGTACTCAATAGGACAAGGCACAAGTGAAGCACTGTTTGTCAGAAACCTTCTCTTAGAAGCAAAACTGACCAAGGCTGTGAACATCACTGTGCACACAGATTCTACTGCAGGCAAAAGCATGGCCACGAGGTTTGGTACAAGCAAAAAGACCAAACATGTGGAACTGAGATTCCTATATGTGCAGGAACTGGTAGCGAAAGGCACTGTTCGGTTGAAGAAAGTAAATACTAAGTTCAACTGCGCTGACGTTCTCACCAAATATCTCGGTTCTGAACTGTTACTGTCACATCTTAAGAAGTTAGGTGTTTTGACTGTTTTCGAATGTTTTTCACTGTAACGCCACCAGGACGTTTCACCAAGCCAACTGTTTAAAACACTGGCACTGAAATTAAATCAGGAAACCCTCTAGTGTTTTCAGGGGGAGACACCGCGCGCACCACTGCACACACCAACATACACACTGTTGGTTTTGACTGTACAGTTGTTTGATTGTTTAAAACTGCCAGCTGCATGTTGCACTTTTTTTTGGGACCCGCTGAATTTGGATAAGACACGTTTTTTTGCCAGCTACTGCACTGTCAAACTGACACTGCCAAGAAGCAAGAATACTCAGCTCTCACTGCACGTTTTTTTTTGGCTCTGAGACTGTCGGCGCTGTTTTCTCTGGAACTGGACACTGTTTCAGAAACGTCACTGCACTCAAGGATGGTAACTAACATTGTTGTCACTGCAGCCACTGGTGATGAGACGTCACTGCGAAACCGCATCAACACTGCAGTTGATGTTGTCCTCTACGACGCTGTCATGGCGTCATTGAAGGTGGACCCAACTGACGTTCCACCACACTCACCACTGGATGACACTGAAGCTGCCAATGTGATGACTTTGACTGATCAATTGATCAGACGTCATAGTCTGATGGAGACCCTGAAGAATGAGCACTGCTCAATGGACTGTCCTCCATCGATTAGCACTTCGGCAACAGTGACTGAAGGACTTTATGGTATGCGCTACAACCGGCCGTTACTGACCGGTACTGGCCTTAACCTGTTGTCTCTTCATGCGCTGCATGGACGACGCACAGGTGACCGTGCGCCTCGCATGGCACTGAACTCGCTTTTCAAAGAACTGGATGGACCACATCCATCCTACTCCAGAACTGAAGTCAACTGCTATCGGCAAATCACTGTTCGTGATCTGACTGGACTGGATGACACTGTCAATGGTGGTTTGGACTGGAGCGAAATTCGAGGTCAGCCTGTGAGAACTGACCAGACTGACTGGTGTCTCATTGTGGCACTTCCAATGTCACAATTGCATGCACTGCTTCGAGGGACTGTGAACCCACAGATCTTCACACATGAACAGCAGAACTTTTGGTTCACTGTTCGTTCCTCACTGCTGCGACTGTTCCACATGACGCTCCAAGGGAACCCGCTGGCCACCGAAGAGAGCATCTGTGTGCTGATGTTCAACCCACTGAAAGAGAACACACTGGGAGACTTCAATAGGCTGTACATTGATCACTGCAAGACTACTGCTGCAGGAGAAATGTACCGCTTTAGCGAAGTCGAACTGCGCACTGGCATCATCCTTGAACTTCAAGGACTGACCTTGGCAAACCTCATGCCACAGCGAAATGAGCTGAACATGAAGACCTGGTATGGGCTTCACTGTCGAGGACTACTGGGTCACCTTGTGATCACTGATGCCATGGCCAAGATGCTTCAGATGAGCCGCACTGAAGCTACTGCAGCCTATCAACTGGGCACTGCAGATGCAAATGAAGATGAGCTCATGGAAGTCACTGGAAATGAAGATGCTGCTGATCATACAGTCGATGTACTGTTGGGCTCACTGCCCCTGAATCACTGTGTGACGGTGACTGTCAAGAAGAGCCGACACTGAAGTGCTATACTGAGCACTGTACTTTTGAAGTTACTGAAGTGATGGACTGTTTAGTGGATCGACTAACTGTTCGTCGAGTAGGTACTGCCTAATTAATGTGAATGTACTGCACTGGAACTCACTGCAGCATTCAAGGGGGAGTGTTAAGACACAAAGTCACACTGCACCCACTGCGCACTCCATACACTGCCTACCAACATGGCTCAAGGCTCAAGACAAAGAGTCCACTGCTGCTGCTAGACTGTGACTGTTGGTTGTACTGGAGAAAGATCCTTGAATTTTGCAGTTGCAGTTTCTTTGCTCTGACGGTTGGCTGGATTGGCGAGAATGCGGGGCTGCAAGGACATAAGTTTCAGTGACTTGCCCCCGGTACGTCCTGTACCTTGGCAACCATAGCCCGTTACGTACGTGGCTAATTCCCCATGGTCGTGCTGGCCCTCTTCATTCAAAAGTGCTTCAAGTGTCAATTCGAAATATTATCTGGTTGGTGGTTTGATTGACATTTTGATTATTTTCACTAGTAATTGTTAACAAACGGTTGGTTGACAAGCATATTTTTCATAGGGGTTGAAACCACCAACCGGTCATGATAGGCCCACTCCGCCACGCGAAAAATGGTAGATCCGTGACTTTTTTCCATGGTTGACAAGGGCGTCTTTCGGCACTGCTACGGGTCTTTCGTATCGGCCCCCGATGTCGCGATGTTTGGTTGGCCAGTTTCATGGAAGAGAAGCCCTCCAAACCAAACACTGCATTCCTGTTTGGGAAGCAACGAAAGTATGAGGATTTCACCAGTGGTTTGCTAGCCATCATCCGCGATTTTAAACAGTATTCTATGGGTATTCTCAGCCACTATTATACCATTATTGACCAACTTCCCTGGTATGGTTACCCTCTGGTACACTAACATGGAAATGGAAAATCCACCATAAATGGATGATTTCCCAGGGTCTTCCTATCAAAATGGTGGATTTTCCACTGCCATGTTAGTTTACCAGAGGGTACACTGTTTCGCCATCCATCTTCCAGCAGCCAACAGGAAGTGCTCGAGGAGTCAGCAAGCAGGTGGAGCAAGAGGACACGCTGGGCGGATTGTTCGCCTTGCATCGTTGTCGCCGTCGTTGTCGCTGCCGCTGCTGTTGTTGTTCTCATCGTCGCCAATCTTTGCCAAACATGTCAATACTTGATGAGTGGTTGATTCTCAACCATTTGTCGTTCAATAGCCATTGAGTAAGTACTATCAACCAGTACTCATGGCTATTCTTCAACCATTAACTTGCCATTAACCATCAACCAATGACTTGGGTGTTTCTCAAAATAGGGGACCACTGTGAATGATCAATTGGGGGTACCCCTATGGCTTGAGGAACACCTCCTATAGTAGTTTTAGCCGCTATTTTTGGTTATTATCCCCTATTATTGACCATTGACCATTATACTCCCTTTTTTAAATCATATTAAAAAAACATGACTGTCATCATAAGCCCTTATAATTACCTAAAACATATATATATATGTATATATAAAATACCAGCATGTCATCATCACCAGTTCCAACTTTCTCCGTTGGCCCCAGGAACCCATTGACCGCACTGAGTTTGCAGAGGCAGTGACCACCCACATCCCTAGTAGTCGTAGTCTGCTCGTTTTCGCCGCTGTGGTTGTCGTTGTGGTGGTAGTAGTCCTGGTAGTCTGGATGGCTTATACCCACTAAAAATATATTTTTAGCAAGGGATCTATAAGCCACCAAGTAGTTGTAGTAGCTTGTTGTAATTCTTGTTGCTATTGTTGTTGCTGTTGTGGTTGGTCCCGCTTTGCTGTTGTTTTTGAGGTTGACAGTCATGCTGATTGATGTTGTGCACGGCGATGATTTCCATTGGTTCCTTGATGCGGTTGGAACTGTTGGACCGCGGCCGCTGTGCAGGCCATGCGAAAGGCCACCCCGGTGAAGAGCGTGGTCCAGTTGCGCAGGAGGCATGTGGAACCGTTGTGGCATGGTGGTGCCGGCTGCAGAGATCTCCTCGATTTTGCACTCAGATACAAGGGTGAATAACCAACCTTATGAACTATATCAATAACTATATCAACCTTATATAGTTAATAACTGGATATGTGGATATATCTATATCTATATCAACTATATCAACTATACCAACCATCAATAACCAACTAACAAGCGTTGATATAGTGGATAATTACCGACAATCGTCAACCCTGATAACAGGCAATGTTCCCTTGCAATATCAGCGTAATTACCATATAGGATTTGCGAATAACAGGGGAAAAAGTGGTGGTTAGTGATAGGTAATGATAGATCCAACAGTTGATACACCGTCATGAATCAGTTTAGCCATAGCTGGTGACATACTGTCTTTTGATGTCTATGGGGGGACTTTGTTATGATTGATTTGACCGGTGTCATTATGTAGATAGAACTTATGCATGTACATGTAGATATGTGTGACATAGAGGAGTGCATCAATGTTTTTCTTTACTTTGATATTCAGATGCTTGTCCCTGTTCCAAGGATTGCACGGAAGTGCAGTATTGTTTTGCCACATGAGGCACATTTGAAGTGGGCATGGGTCAAGAATAAGTAAAATCATGAGAATAGAGGTTTTGAGAATCATAAACCATAACGATCATTAATGATTCCTTACTATCATTAGTCATGATTGGAATCATGGTGATGTTTAATGATGGTACCCGTGTTGTATCCCCGAACCATCCCC
Source organism: Symbiodinium kawagutii (assembly GCA_009767595.1). Taxonomy (NCBI): domain Eukaryota; class Dinophyceae; order Suessiales; family Symbiodiniaceae; genus Symbiodinium; species Symbiodinium kawagutii. The sequence goes on along the minus strand of VSDK01014466.1, from coordinate 245,512 downwards.
GAACATTGTTGTGTGGCAGGCTAGTACCCCGCTCGAGGGTGTTCTGGATGGTTCTGATAGAGTCGTACGCTGAATCATTGGCAATCATTGGTAATCATTAGCTAATAATGTTCATGGTTCTGCTAGTTCATTGGCAATCATTAGCTAAGAATGATTTGGTAATCACTTTCTTATTGAAAATCATTGATAATCATTGGAAATGAATGGACATTATTTATCGTAGTTCCTTAACAGACGTGTATGTTATTTTGCTGTTACCATGAACCGCTGATAATGGGCTTGAGCCAATTGCTTTTTAGTTTTATATCCATTGGGCAGTAAGTTATAGCTTGGTAAGTTACAGCTTGAGTTCTTGCCATTCGCTTATACTGATATTTAAACATTTGTTGCTAGATGGTTGGTCATACTAGTGATCAACAAACTTTGAACAAACATGTAAGGAACATGAGTAACAAGTCATAGATTCAGTAGTGAATAACTTAGCAAGGTGACTTGACATATCTTATATGGGCTGTTATGCTTCAATGATTATAATTATGTTCACTCTGCTTCAACATATGATTATTACCCTTAGCAGGTATTATCATATCAATGAACTACTAATGATGGTACTTCCAAGGTTTATACCTGGCAATGGGATGAACAAACGCCTGCGAATCAACTACTGACCTTCTCGAAGAAGTCACTGACGCACGATATTGGGCAATGTTCAGCCCAAGCTTGCGTGGGTAGACTTCGATGATCATCACATGATCATCATACGATCATCATTTCGTTGGGACTTCATCCTTAACGCTTTCCCTGCACAAATCACCAAATGATCCTGAAATGACTCAACCAAAACTCGTGCTTTCCCTGCGATTGGCTTGCTTTGGGATCAGCAACTGGAACTTAAGCGTTGGTTTCTCCAGCGCAGCATGCATCCATTTCTACACTGATCAATCGTTGTGGATGATGTACCCCTGAAACAGCAGCCCATACACACAGAGTTTTATACATGATTATAGAATGTATATGTCTGGCACACAGTTATGCACCGCAGCTACGTAAGTTGTTGAGAACTAGGACAACTACCAGTTCGGGTAGATGTAACCAACTTTTAAACAACTGGTACACTTATGCCTTTTAAACAATTTTTACACCATATACCAGTAAAGGTTGATTAATATGCTTTTTAACCAAACTTTAACCGGGTGGCATCTCTTGATGCTACTCCTCACCTGCAAAGCACCGGAGCCGGTGGAATTTCCGCGTGGGAGGTCAAGCAAAGCACCTCCTGCCAAGGGATTTCTTCGCTTAGCATGTCATGAAGGATTCTAAGGGCAGATTAAGGATATCTACTGTGGCAAGTCTGATGCAAGGGACCGGGCCCCTGGCAGTTATAGTCGTTGAGTTATAAGCCCTATAATTGGTAGAAGTCACCCTAGTTAAAGTTACTTATAAACCAACTTGTAAGTGGTTGGGGGCCCACCTTGTCATATAAAGCTGGTATATCCCCTATAGTTGCTAGCTGTTATCCCCTATCATTAACCATCAGACCAGCTAGTTATTGGTTGGGGGCCCGGTCCCTTGTACCTGCCGCAAGTTCGGGCCATGGCGATGTGATCCCATCAAGGGGAGTTTGTCCAGCTTGCCGTGGTACCCGCGAACCATCCAATGATAGCTATTATTTAGAGGGAATCCTCGCCATTATTTATGGAATACTAGCCGTTACTAATAGGAGGTGCACTAGGAGGTACACCATTAGTGGATATGAATTGGCGAAAAATCAATACCAGGCATTATTTTTGATAGGGAAGCTAACAGTTTTGGGGGGTACACTGTGAGTGGACAACCCCCCAAGTGATGTCATGAATGATGCGGCTTGACCATGGCACAAGGGCGCCGCCCTCGGTACCACTCTCTCGGCGCGCGCAAAGTTTCAGGCTGAGGATGAAGCACAGCTCTTGTGAGGCGTGGAAGTCGGACCGGTGGAGTGGCACCGGTCATGAAGCATCGTTCATCAGTCGTATAGTTCATTGTTATGGTTGATAGTTGGTGGATGGTTGGTTGATAGTTGGTGGATTGTTGGTGGATGGTTGGTGGATTGTTGGTTGATTGTTGGTGGATGATTGGTGGATGGTTGAATGATGGTTGGTGGATGGTTGGTGGACGGTTGGTCAATGATGGTGATGGCTACTGATGATCTCGTATCCTCAGTATATCAATGGGCAATCAAACAGCGTACTGGCCAAGCATCATAGGTGGATCAAGCTCATTGACTGAATAAAACCAACTTTTTTTAGGGAAGCCAAGCTTTCACTCAAACCCTGAGCCATTGTTGGTCATTGCCCATCATTGAGCAACCGTAGCCATCAGTCGATATGTTGCTTACGAACGATTGTACACCTATTTGTCAAGTAACTATTATACAGTATACACCATTATTCATTGACATTACGAACCGCTATGAGGAGCATCGTTGTAAACCATTCTGAACCCAGATGAATCATCAACACACATAATTTCCCCATTGCTTAATCGTCATTTAATCATTAACCGCCACCAAGCATCACTCATTATCGTGAACTATCACTGTCATCAACCATTGATCAACCATCATGATCCATTGCTTAACCATCACTAACCGTCATTACCGCACCAGTTGTACCATTGAGTTCAAGACTCGACACACCAAATTGTAGTAATGTGGCCATCTAAATGGCGTTGGCAGCTGCCCTTCAACTCCACCATGGGTTGATTTCCATGGTTGAAACTAGGGCTTGGTGATTGGTGGGTCGATGCTGATATCATGGTCACAGCCTACGTTTTAGTTGATAGTTTATGATTAGTATCGTTATGGTTATGGTTGGATAGGTATAAAGACGGCAGGATTTAGTTGGGATAGTTAGTTTTAAATTGAGCGTTGATATTTGGTTAATGCTTGGTTAGTTAATGGTTGTTTAATGGTTGGTTATTGGTAGGTCGCGGTTTGATCAATGGTTGGGGAAGGGTTGTTTCATGGTTGCTTGGTAATTATTTGGTTTATGGTTGGTTCATGGTTCGTTCCTGGTTGGTTGATAATGGTGAATCATGATAAGTCATTAATGATGGTATGCAGGTATGCAGGGGACGTAAGGAAGCACCTTTCGATAAGCAGTTCCGGTGGGGGGAACGATTCTGAATGATGGTTAATCATTACTTCATGATTTTCTGTCGACCATTGATTCGCCGCTGTTCACAATGAACAAACCTGCGTATTGACCCAACAATGCAAGAATATGATTGATTAACCTTCCATTCACCAGTGGTGAACCATTGATTAGCCTGCTTATTGACCACTAATCATCCAAATTAAGAACCACAATTAACCATTTTTCAACAGAATTTCACCAGTGGTGAACCATGAATGAAGTGCTATTCACCATTAATAACCTGCTTATTGACCATTCTGAACCACTAACAGAATGACCACGTCTTACATTTCAACATTAGTGCTTAATAACCTGCTTATTCACCATTAATAACCTGCTTAATGACCTGCTTGTCAACCACTAATCATCCCTGGTTCTTCACCTTCGTTCAGTGACGGCGGGTGAATCAACGCAATCCATCGCTGGGCTTGGATCCGTGTCCTTTACCAGTTGGATTGGCTGCCTTTAAAGCTTTGGTGACCGTCACTAAGGATCAATCAACCGTCATTAGGCTATGGGTCAATATTAACCAACCAATGGCTGGTTATAATGGTTAATAGTAGGGGATAACAACTTGCAACTATAGGGGTATAACAGCTATATATGGCTATGGGTCAATATTAAGCAACCAATTCTCTAGGGAGAATAACCAACCATAAAAGGGAAAACGAGCTGGTTAATGATGGGGAACCAGGGGTACGGGGTTTTGACCCATAGCCATGAGTCGTCATCAAGCACTAGTCAGCCATCATTAATCCTCATAATCAATCATCCTCAAGCGTCATCACTAGTCAGCCATCACAATAATCAATCAACAACTTTCATTTTCCACCATGAAGCACTAATCAGCCATCATTAAGCATCGTTGACCATCAGTCAGCACGAATTAGCCATTATCAACCATCATTACATAATTAGTCAATCATCAACACGTATCATTTAGCACAAATTACCCAATCATTTACCACCAATTGACCATCAATCAGCCATAGTTCGATTGATTAGCCAATAGATTATTACCAATCTATCACTATTGGTTAATCATAACCACTGGTGACCATGGTAGATGGCTGTGGGTCACAACCCTTAGTCCCCCTGGGTCCCCCATCATGAACCGGCTTGTTTTCCCTATGAGTTTTGTTGGTGGAAATCCCCCAGTAGTTGGTTGATATCATATCAATGATCATATCAATGGTTCCCCCAGTAGTTGATCTACCATTGGTTGATTAATATTGACCCTGGTAGATCATATCAATTACCATCAGCTACCGGTCGAATGATCAGTCCTTGCGCCCCCCCCAGTCATGTGCACCGCCTTATAGCGAGGCTGCAGCGGTGGCCGCCTTCGACGCACGACAGGCGGCGTGGCCGTGGGGGACTGCTGGTTGGTGGTTGGTGGTTGACAGATACGGCGAGTTGGTCAAGCACTTAACCAACCAATTTCATAGGGGATTTTACCCAACCAATAATAGGGAAAACCATGGTTAATGGTTAATAATAGGGGATAACAACTGGCAACTATAGGAATATAACAGCTATATATGGCGAGCTGGGTCAAGCAGTTAACCAACCAATTTCATGGGGGATAATGAACAACCATTTTATAGGGAAACCAATGGTGAATGACATGGGAACCAGGGGTACGGGATTTTGACCCACATAAGACATGACATGAAATGGTTTATTACTGTAAAACATCGGCACTGGCACATGAAACTTCTAGTTTTCAGATACACTAGCTAAGCATTGGTTTGATTTGTTGAAACGGTTTACTACTGGGAATGCTTTGTGTTCATTCGAAACTGGTGTACACCACTGAATGGTTGGAATGTTTCACTGGAGATGAACATGGTATGAACTGCTTAGTGTTGAATGGCTTGCTATGGATGATTACCAATGATAATGCTGATAAAGGAACTGGTTTGTTTATGATTTGTTGGCTTGTTGCAGGTGTCTAAGACTGGTGGCTACTTTGGCTAGCAAAGGCTGATAGTTCTTGATACTGACGTGATTGATTGTTCAGAATCAGCAAGCAAAAGGGTGGCGGAGCTTGTTGAGGACCAGCAATTCAAAACAATTACAAACACGAGGATAATGCTTGATTGGGTGATGCGCAACAGCCAGGAATAATGGTCAGGAATGAATGGAAGTTGCATCTAAACGAACGGGATGCAACCAACATGCAGCTGGTGGTCATTGCCGGGGATCGGGTGCTGGAGATCTGCAGCAAGGGACTTGTAGCACAGCAATCAGCCTGGTCTAGAGTTGGACATCCCAGGACGGCAAGATCTTCTAATCCCCTCCCCCAGCCACAGGTTGAGGATGCCTTGAAGGCAGTCGTTTCCGTAGGGACTTCGGAGCTGAGGGATGTTCGTTCTAAGTTATGTGTTTCGGAAAATCGGGCGGACAACACCAAGAATGATCACCTGGTTCGTGATCTGCTTTTCTTAAACACATTCTTAATTTAGTTCCTCCTTGGGATGATGGCTTCTAATTGACGAGCATAAGCTAGTTGCGAGGTAACTAGCCACCATACAACCAGCCACCCAGCAGCTTTTCTGGGGTTTGGACCTCTCCCGTGTTTCATTGCCATGCGACACCCGGGAGGCCTTGGATCGCGAAGGCTTCCGGAACTTCATGATCCAACACGGCGTCTCCGGACGTGAGGAGACGGGATGCGTCAGGGTGTGTTTTGGGTTTCGTCATCCGATGCTTCGGAGGATCCGTGGAAGTGGAAATGTGATCAAATGTGTCCTTTGAATTTGGCGAAGTGGAGCAGCATGTTGTTTCAAAGGGGGCCATCTGTACTCAAACATGCATCGACCGTGTGTCTCTTGACTTGGCGTTTTGCGACGAGCCGGAAGGCCTATCACCTCTTTACAAAGATGACCAAGAACAATGAAGGTGGAGGCGTTTTGCTGAGCGGTGGGACTTTCCCTGTGAGTTCCCACGGGGCGGCTAGGACTTGGCAGCTGGTAATATTTAGGAGTTCGATGAACAGCTTTGATCCCAAGGCGTTGGGCTGTCCATAGATTGGGGCAGCCAATCCACGGGAAACAGCCAATATCACCGAGCCGGGTTGCTGTTGGGCCCCAATAGGCAGCCAAGTCATTTTTGTGTCACAGTATCTAAGGCTGCATTTCTTGCTGAGCGCACAGAAATTGACAGCGAGCATAGAGCGGCTGTGCTTAGAGGCTTGAATGGCTTAATGTGGCTATGGGTCAATATTAACCAACCAACTAATGGGGGATAATGACCAACAACAATAAGGGAAAACAATGGGAAATGCTGGGGAACCAGGGGTACAGGGTTTTGACCCACTGCCATGTCACTTCATAATCTGACCCTCTGCAGTTGCTTTCGCTCTTCATTCATGCACGTGTTATCAACCAAGTTCTTGATGTGACACTTTGAGCGTTTGCATTGAGCTCTTGGTCACGGCAGGTACCGAACCCTCGGCTTACGAAGTTGTCGACATAGCGATCCAAAGTCATCGATCGACGGCACAGGGAGTGCCATAGCTCACCAAAACAACGATCCACCTCTGAGATCATGTACCTATTTTTAGATATGCCTGGGGGTTCTCAAAATTGGGAGGCCCCCAAAACGGTTATCAACAAAAGTGGTGAATGAAAAATGATTTGGGGGTGCCCATATTTTGAGAAACACCCACATGAACCTTTTTGAAGGAGTGTGCGTTTATAAGCAAAAGGAACTAAAGAACCAGACGCAAAAAAAGCGAAAACGATTCTCGCGCGGGACTTCCTGCAACGCTGACAGTTCGAAGACAAACGTTTTGTGTGAGACTTTGAATTCAAAACAGACATTTCATGTGTTCCTCGAAAAGTGAACGTTGAGAAGTTGAACACCCGCAGACATTGCGCGAGACTTCCTTGAAAACGGTTAAGATGGAAGAAGTTGAAAGGTTGAACGCATGCCTGCAACATTTGAGGCCACGGTAGGAGCGTTCCCTGAAAACTGACAGTGAAAATGCTGCAATAGTGGCGACAGGTCGCGGCTGGAAGGTGATCTTGTTGCAACTTCCGCAACCTGTGAGGCTTAGAGGTTGCTGAAGTACTTCAACTTCACTTATTAAACATTTACTGTAATCACTTGCGGTATCTTGCAGTTGATTCATTCAGCACTTGCTTCGTTTTGGAGTTGATTTGCATGCGAGGCTGATGAAATATTGAGCACATGATGGCTGGCTTTAGGCTTTTGATCTTTGGGCTTTAGGCTTGTACCTTGAGGCTTTTGATCTTTCACATCACCACTGGCTGTTCATGTGCTGAGCATTAATGGCTGCTGAGCGACTGGGCACTGGGTTTTTGGTTTAAGAACTGCATGTGGATTTGTCACGGGAGCTTCCATGCGGAGCCTGTCAAGATGTCCAGATACCAGGCTTTTGGCCCAATTTATATAGCGGCACTCATCGATTTCGCCCATCGGCGCTCGCGACTTCGCGATGTATCGGTCGCTGATTGCCTGCATGGTCTTCGGCATAGTGGTGGGCATGGGCTTGCTAAACTGGAGGGGTGTGCTGCCCATTCCCAGAGACAAGTTGCATCAAGAGTCCAACCCAGCGACTGCCAAGCTGGTACAGTCACTGGGTGCATCATCTCCGACTGTCTCCCCTCGAGTCAAGGTTGAACTTGAGAAGGATGGCTGGTCAATGGCCAAAATCGAGAGTGATGGATTCTTTGATGAGCCAGATTCGAGATGGATGCTTCGAAAACTGATCCACATCCACCAAGCTGCCGTGGACCAAAGCTGCGAATCAGAATGTTATGTATATCCTACCGACAAATCTAAAGGATGTCAAGGAGCTCAATGGTTCCAACTTCACCTTGAACCCTCTTTCCAGTGTTCCTTTGAACGCAGAATTGGACCCCGTGATAGGCACGGAAAGTGGATTTGCAATCCACATCGGATCACAGACTTGGCGCAGAGAAGGGGCTGCCTCGTGTACTCGTTTAGCGACACAGTGGACTTTCAATTCGAATCAGCTGTTAATGAAAAAGTCTCAGAGCTTTGTGAGATACATGTCTTCAGCAGCAAGACACCTCAAGCTCCCGCTCCCACATTTGTACAACACCATGTGCGGCAGATTGGTTCTCAGGTTCCGGCCATTCCAATCCGAAAGATTGTCAAGGAGCTTGGGCACGTTGGTCGGAAGATCGATATTTTGCATATTGATTGCAACGGATGTGAGTGGAGGCAATACCCTGGCTGGTTCGACGAAGACGTTGTCGTGCAGCAATTCCTTGTGAGACTCCGCTGGCCTTGGGACGACTCCCGAAGATCCTTTCTGCGGACGGAGCGGTATGCACCACCTGCGGTGGGGGCTTTGGAGAAGCGTTTCAGGGACTCCGGATTTGTGGTTACGCACAAAGAATTTGACACAGAGACATGCGCAGGCAACTGTGTGGACATGTCCTTCGTCCAGTTGAGCCAGACGTTTCAGCGCCTTCAGGACTTGCCACCGACTTCGCCATATTTTCCGCTGAAAGGATTGGAGATGCCGTCTCGCCCGTGTTACCAGAGCCATTCGGGACTTGGGCCCCTGACGACTCCAACGTCCATGAGTTATTTTTTGAAGTCAGTGTTCAAGTTGACGCCGTTGAACTCGTTTGACTCAACCAAGGCGGGGCAAGTCTCCTTGGCAGAGAGCTTGGGCTTCATCGATGAACCAGATATTTCTTGGCTCAGACGAAAAGAGATTCACAAGAAAAGGTTGAAAGCTCAACTAAGGGAAGCCCCAGTGGCTGATCTGCAGCATGGACTGAAACTGGGACCGGTGGTTTGATTGACCTTTTCTATTTTCCCACAATACTTGGGATGGTTGGTTCACAGAATGCTTTTCTTGCCTGCGCTGACTGGGGATATCGGGATCGGCAGGATCGTGATGATAGACTCATATTTTGAGGGGTTGAAACATGTTGAAACCAATGAGGAAAAACCCAGGAAAGCTTCATTGATTCTATAACTGCAGAGTTTTTTGAAACATGTTCAGAGGGGTTGAACCATGTATTGTTCAGAGGGGTTGAAATATGTTGAAAACCAACTAGGAAATATAGTTGGTATATATCCCCTAGAATTCTTAGTTATCATCCCCTATTATTAACCATTATAACCAGCTATTATTGGCTGGTTCATATTGACCCAACTCGCCACCACTCCAACCAGGAAAGCTTTTTGGTATTACAGTTATCGTCCCACCTTGACCTGCGATTTCGCTCGACGTCTGGGTCGATTTGGGGATGGTGGCAAGTGGATCTGTGATCCACATCAGCTGACGTTAAAGGCTTCATCTGGAAAGGGTTGCTGGGTGGATTACAGCTATGAACTTAGCTTTTTAGCTTTTTTTGGTATATGATTGATTTACCATGACTTTTCGCAAGGGATCCAGTTCAGCCACCAAGGTTGCTTAGTCTACTCGATTGGAAGCAATGGGGACAGCAGTTTCGAGACTGCAGTCCATGATTCGATCTCCACGGCCTGTGAGATACACACCTTTGATTTGAATCCATGGAGTTCCTACACCGATAAGCCCATGCCGTTTTTCATCAACTACCACACTGAGAGGATTGGAAGGCCGCTGTCCAAAGACCTTTCAGAGATTGTGAAAGATCTGCGGCATTCGGGCCGCACCATTGATATATTCAAGATCGACTGCGAAGGCTGTGAATGGGAGACCTATGAGAGTTGGTTTGATGAATCGGTGGACATTCGGATGGTGCTGGTAGAGGTTCATAAATCCTCTTCAGTAGATGCAATTCATTCTTTCTTCAAATTCTTGCGATCATTGGGCTACGTCATTTACAGCAAAGAGCCGAATACCTATAGCTGCGGCGGATCCTGTCAAGAGTTCTCATTTATCAAACTTCATTCCGACTTTCAATGACTGGCCGCGGGAGGGTGGATCAAGATCTGCATCCAGAACCCACATCATCATTTGTGTGGAGAAACCGTTATCGAAGTTCATTCCGGCTTTCGATGACTGGCCGAAGGAGGCTGTATGCATCCAGAACCCACACCTTTTTTTTTGTGGAGAAACATTTGGGAGTGCACGATGGCTATGGACAGCGACAAAGGGAACAAAGCTTCCTTTCTACCCGCTGTGTGCGGTATTGTCCCGAAAGAAAAAGGGAAGCCCCACGTACCCACAAGCAGGTATGGCACTTTGGAACTAGCGACAGCAGCAGACCAATGTCCTAATAAGCCTTGGGTGCCTTATTTGGGTGCAGTGTAAGTTGATTATGTCTACACATATTTCTGGAAGAGATGTCATATGATACCTGGGTTGTAAGTGACTGCGATGTTTCGCGCTTGGGGATGGGAATCGATCCCCTAGGGCCCTTGGTTTCAACTTGAAGCCGACCCTGAGCTGGGATGATGGATCAACATCATATTTCGTAAGGGGACGGAAGTTCAACCATCTGCTGAATCAACCATAATGGCGACCCAGGATTAATAAACCCCTGGTTGATTAATTGGGGGGGGTCACCGTTTTAAAGGGAAACCAAGGCTTTTGGGGGATACCCCCTATTAATCAGCCAGGGGTTTATTAATCCTGGGTAGCCATTAATCAAGATTTTCAATCATCAACCATTTGCTGGGATGATGGTAAACAATGGAAAGCAATTCAACCACCACTGGTTGGTGGTTTCAAGTTTTTTTTTAGTTTTCCCGAGTAATTATTCACCATTGGTTGGTTGACTCATATTTTTCATAGGGGTTGAAACCACCAACCAGACCAGCTTGTCTCTCATTGTTTATCATTGCCTGCCAGGATACCCACGAACAGAATCAGCCCATCGAACCAGCGGTTGGTGGATCCGGATGGGCAGCAATGAGTTGATGTGCGGCAACGGGGAACCTCGGAAATCGGGGGTCGTTCAGCAAACTTACTAGCTACAAGCTATGCTTGCAACCATGGGATCTTTTTCTAGTTATGAATCTTCGCAAGTGGTGACATGCGGCAACTAACCATGGTTGATAGCTACAAGGTGGGCCCCTGGCAGTTATAAGTTGGGTTATAACCCCTATAACTGGTAGTTAACCCTAGTTGAGTTAGTTATAAACCAACTTACAAGTGGTTGGGAGCCCACCTTGTACCTTAGAATTGGTGCAACGAACCATGGTTTCTTCCCAGAAAGGCCGAACCTCAGCTGATCCAGTCGTCGGCTTCCCAACTCGGTCGGTCCAGCGCGGAGCAGCAGGTCTTGTCGAAGGGCATCGTCCAGGAGGATCTGAAGTCGTGGCGGCCTTCACCGGTGGCAGCTCTAGGCAGCATAACCAACAACCACCGGCAGAGAGGTGATGAATTCATTTTTCTTCGGTGATTTCTGGAAAAATAGGGGACCCCCAAAAATGGTTGGTTTATGAATCACTATCGGATACCATTGGTTGAAACTTCAACATGTGGCGAGTTGGGTCAATATTATTCAACCAACTACGATTTCCACCAACAAACTATAGGGAAAACAATGGTTCATGATGGGGAACCAGGGGGACTAAGGGTTTTGACCCACAGCCCACAGCTATATTATATGATGCTTTCTCAAGATCGAGGACCCCCTCAAAATCTGGTTGGTTTCTTACCACCGGTAGGATTAATATTGGATGATTTGGGGGTACCCCTATTTTAAGAAACATCCATATACAGTTCTTATTGGCAAAGTTTCCAGCAGGCCTCAGCAGAGGGCGTACCATTATGTGGTGCCTGAGGTTGCCAACAAGACACCATGCAGCCAGACCCGCTGCTATTGGATTATCAGTGTAGTCAAATGTCCCACCCACAAAAACCTATATGTTTCATGACGAATTCTATCAAGGGAGTACCAGGAGACCCGCTGCTATTGGATTATCAGTGTAATCAAATGTCCCACCCACAAAAACCTATATGTTTCATGAAGACTTCTATCAAGGGAGTACCAGGAGACCAGTTTCAGGACAGCGGCTGTCCCGCAACTCACCACAAACTCCATACCTCAGTTGCCTACCTCAGAGACAGACCATCATAGCATACATTATCATTCGGGGTCTCTCAAATCCTGGCAGGGCCGATGAAAACCAGTACGCGCACATTTCTCCACACGAAAAGGGGCATAGCACAAGTGCTGGCCGCAAACTTGTTGGTGCTTATGGGTGCTTATGCGTGTTTATGGGTACTACCATTCACCATCACCAGGGCCCGGATTTTGTCATCGCATCTTCTCGACTTGGCACCTCCAAAGGAAGCCGAAATTGGAGATGGCATGGGTACGCTGACTGCCTATGACTCCCTATGACCATCTGGGTGTCTGTGGATTGTTCAACGGTGGTCAAAGAATGTTAATAATCTTTAATAAGGGTGAAGAATGGTTTAAGACCGGCTAATATGGGTGTTTCCCAAAATAGGGGACCTCCCAAATCCCGAGTCATAGTCTGTCTTAGATGACGGTGATCAAAGCGGGGTTCCCAAAAATTTGAGACCCATATTTGGGGATGAGTCAACTAGTGGTTGGATACTATGGCGGTTTCTGAAAATGGAGGACCCTCCAAAATCATCCATTATTCATTATTTTTACTAGTAAACCAACCATTCTTGGGGGTACCCCTATGGCTTGAGAAGCCACCATAGGGTAAATCAACCATATGGATTCATCAATCCTATGGTTATTTTACTCGCTGAAAACCATACGATTGATCAAAGGGGGTACCCCGCTGATGAATCAACTGCTGCTTGGGTTGTGCCACAACTCGAGTTCTTCCAGCGCTAGGACATGAAGAAGCTCCTGAGGACCTGCTGGAGCGGCAGCACCGAGCCGAATGAATGGGGAATGAATCATGGTTTCAACCATTGGTTATAGCCATTAATCATTGGTTACTGAATTAATCATGGTTAATGGTTAACTAACAATCATAGGGGATACTGGATAACTAACTTGATGGTAATGGTTAATGGTTCAACAATGGTGTTTAAAGCTGTGGTTATAGCCATTAATAGTGGTTAATGATAGGGGAGATTGGCCAACTAATGAGGGTTGAACAACTATTGGTGGTTTCAAACTTTTTTCTATTTTCGCTAGTAATCATTAACAAATGGCTGGTTGACACATATTTTCCACAGGGGTTGAAACCACCAACCAGAAATGCTTGGCAATGATTCGGTTCCGAATGCTTCGGTTGATGAATGAATAGTGAATACTGTAGTTAGTAGGGAATCCAACAACATAGGGTCAATATCATGATTTGGATGATGGTTGGTCAATGATAGGACATTTCGATGGTCAAAATGCTGGGTTAATGATGATTGTTAAGAGTGGTTTGCTGCCCCCGCGGGTAATCTGACATGGCTGGCACTTTAGGCAGCCGGGCATTTTTCATCGCAGAGCATGATATGGGCATGGGTCAAACTAAACTGCCAAAAATGGTCAGGTGAAAATTCAACTGGACTAGTTCGAGCTATGATTCTTCCGGCACATGACTGGCGTAGAATTCTTAGGGACCTAGAAAATCTCAGCTCTCAAGTGTAGCGGTGGCCATCAGATACCTCTACTGAGCAGCAGTTCACACCCCTGAACTGACCCATGGCCACATAAAATCCACGGAATATGACAAACCGCTCAGCAGCCTAGTGATATCAACGATTAAAATCGATACTGCTTTTAGCTGGTGATATCCACCCACAAGACTGATGCATACCTATGCTGTCTTAATCACAGTTTTTTCCCGAAACCTCATCCCGGATGCTGGCCCCCTCGTTCCCTTACCCTCGGGGTTCACCACGAAGGAAGTGACACGCTTCGCCTTTATGAAGACCTTGCTCCATGCTGAAGGCATGGATCGAGCATACATCCCCGCTGATGAAGCATGGTTGTTCAACGGCAGCCCATGCTTAGTCAACCATTAGTTGATCATTATCCGTCAATCAGTTGCTTGATCATCAATTGACTGTTAGCTATTAACCAATCCCTGGTAAGCAATGGGCTTCAAGGGGTACCCACCATTGCAAGAACTCATCAGCACCACTTGGTGAATTTTGATCTCATTTTCTTCATTTGAGCAGTGTCAAATTACGGAAGATTGATTGGCCAATACCTCCATCATTGAGATTAGGTAGGCATCAATAAGATATGGCACTACCGAACTAGCTACTTACTAGCTACTCTATTGCACTTGTATGATTGTTATTATACTGAGATGATTGATGTAAGAAACATCGGAACATGACACTGGTGAGCCAATCGGTAGGGCCCCAGTCCAACAGTCGTAATGATTTATGGTTATCGATTCAATGAACAACCATCACCATCACCTTTAAGCATCATCCCATCATGAACTCACCACTACTTAGACATAAACCAAGCAGAACCTAGTCATAAGCAGTTGAATCACCACGAAAAAACTGCTTAACACCACTTCTTCACGATTCAAGTGACAAAGTGAAATCCGCCAAACTGCTCCAACTCACCCACCTTTAGCCAACCATAAGCCAACCCCATGTGGTCATGGGTCAAAACCCTGTACCCTAGTTCCCCTATCATTAACCATTGTTTTCCCTATAGTTTTGTTGGTTACTATCCTCCATTAATATTGAGATGGTTGTTAATATTGAGATGCTTGTTCATATGAATATTTTTCCCTATAGTTGTGTTGGTTTTCCATGGGTCATATTCCCAATGATTATCCCCCATGAAGTTGGTTGGTTAACTGCTTGACTCATTGCCATGTACCAACCTTGAGCCAACCATAAGCCAACCACTAGCCAACCCTTAACCCACCATGTGCCAAGCCCATGCGCCAAGCCCATGTACCAACCTTGGGCCAACCTTGAGCCAGCCTGGAGCGACGCAAGTTTTCAGGTCTGGAGGCCGCAGAGGCTTTCCGATCCGAGTTGGTGGAGCTGCTCTTTGGTCGGGGCCCAGCAGTGGTGGCAGCGTTGACCCATGGTGGGTCAGGGTTGGTTCGTGGGCGTTACTCGGATGTGCAGCTGGATTTAAAACCGTGGTTATAGGCCCTATAAGGTGGCTTATAACCCCTAGAAACCATGATTGGTGACCACTTACTAAGTGGAGGTGCACATCCAAGTAGTTTATGGTTGGTTAATGGTTTGTAAATGGTTGGTCAGTGGTTGGTGAATGTTGTTGGCTAAATGTTGGTTCAAGCTTGGTGAATGTTAGTGGGTCACCCATTGGTAAATGGTTCGTGATTTCAACTGTTGGCGAATGGTGATTGTCGTAGTTCAACTGTTGGTGAATTCAACCATTGATTGATGATGCTGATACCAACTGTTGGTGTTGCTTCACTGAAATACTTTAACTTCTGGATTTGATGATGGTTTGCGCAGTGTTTCATGAATGTGATTTGCCAAAGTTTTCCTCATGGCGAGCTGTCTACTGGTTAGGACTCATGCTCATTGATTTTATTGATAACTGTTAGCATTGATTAGCAAGCAGTTCATCCTGAAAAGCATGGTTTTATCTGCTCAATTATAAGTGTCCAACTGGCTGCTAGCAAAGCTGGAATCACGTTCATCATTTCATCATGATTAGCATTGATTAGCAACAATGACAACAGTTTATTATTTCAGAATGATTAATATCCATGGTACCGCTATGGTTATATGGGTGATTCCGCAACGCTCAAGAGGACAGGTTGCTCATAGTGGTTCGCATTCGTCTTTGATACGAAGCAAAGCCTGGTGCCAACCATGGCGTCTGTAAGCTGTCAGTTTTTATCGATCCTTGGTGTGTCATGTAATATCCATTCTAGATTGACTATACTTAATGATCAACTGTTCTACTGTTGACCACCATCATAAACCAGCGTTCACTGGCTGTGGCTTATGATTCAGCATCAACGTGTTGTGATTCTGATGAGTGATGGTTGGTTGATACTCAGGAGATATCGACCATCCTGAACAGGATATATCAACCATCAAAAACCATTCTTGGTAGTTTCATACTCGATATGACTACGACCTTTTGATACTAGCGGTGATCATTGCTCGTCGTTTCACTACTACAAGACATAGGATTTGGTGCAACCATCATCAACCATCATCCACTAATGCTGGTCACTGAAAATTGGCTGGAATGATAAATGACTACCAACTAGTTGGTTGATAGGACGGAGTTGCTTTGTATACAACCTGTGGTTGGTTGTGACTAACTACATATTTGGTTGATACTGACTAGCTGATCAATTGTGATGACAAATGGGATGATGACCCCAAATGTAGCATGATAACCCCAGTGGATACTGGTGACAATCGTTAACCACTACCACTGGTGAGATGATAATGACCCACTATTCTTATACTTGATATGCCATTCTTCCCTATTCAAAGTAGCCAGTTTACCTATGATTCCCTGGCCATGCTATCATCAACCCACCGATTGTAGTTCATATCCAGAATTGAACCACCAACCGTCAAGGAAGTTTGTAATTATGAACCAGTTCTAGTCATATCCGCTATCAATGAAAACCTTCTATGATCAATCTACCAATCGTAGTCATATCCACTTAATCACAGTCATATCCAGGTTGCTCACATCAATCAGCTATGAACATCACAATCATACTAGTACAAAAGAGTCATTCGCAGTCATATGGGCTTTTCTCAAACTTATGGTTGGTTTATTACTATAATTAGTTAACAGTGGATGATTTCAGGGTACCCCCATTCCAAGAAACCACCATATAGTTGGTCATTGATCCATTATTCCCTATGATTTATCATTCCAATCCAGCATATACTCGTTGTTTCATCATTGCCACTGTTGGTGATTTACCCCTGTAATCCACCATTCTTATCCCCGAAAATCCCCAAGCCAAACCACTGAACCTGACCCATCCTCAGCCACCCATCCTCAACCCAGCTGCATGGCCGTGCTCCGAGACCGTGGCGGCCGTCCGGGGGTGATCAGCGAGCAGCGTCCCACGGCGGCGCTTCTTGCGGCTTCGGAGTAGGTTTGATGATGTTCCGAGTAGGTTTGATGAGTAGGTTTAAACTGAACAGGTGGTTAAATGGATGATGAATGATGTGAATATGGCTATGGGTCAATATCAACCAACCAATCATGGGGAATAATAGCCACCAATAATAGGGGAAACAATGGCTAATCATAGGGGAACCAGGGGTACAGGGTTTTGACCCACTGCCATGTTGGGAGTAATTAGTAGTGATAGTGATGAATAATGGTGGAAAATAGTCAACACATGTTGATGATGGTGTATACTGTTTGATTACTTTTGGTTGGTTAACAACTATTGGCTGAGTACTTACTGGTTGATCACTGTGAAGACTGGTTAAATGATGGTTTATAATTAATTTATAACTACTGGTTGATTATCAGTGGTTGGTTAATAGCTACTTGTGGTTGGTCGATAACTACTAGTGGTAGGTTGATAGCTACGTTGATGGTGGGTTCACAACTACTGCTTGATTACTAGTGGTTGATTAATAACCGTTGGTTGATGACTGTCACGACCGGTTAGATTATTGTTGCTAAGTTTGTAGCTGGTCATAATCACTAACTACGATGGTTAATAAAGGATAGCTGACAATTTGTCTGATAGTCGGGGTCAATCAGCAACAATGATTTCTAACCATCAGTAAACTTAAGAAACCCTGACATCAGCTGGGAATATGATGATAATAAGCAACACAACAACCAGAATGTGGATCAATCCACCAGGACTTGGAGGAGAACAAGAAAGGACTTGATGCTTCCTGATGATGCTGGCACCCTGTAGTTTCCTGTAGGTTTATACCCAACTTGCGTATAGTGATAACCGACAGCAATGTGGATGATAGTGGTGAGTACTGGTTCAGAGTGGAAACACGCAACGACTTGATGCTAATGATTGATGCTGCTATCACGGAGTCTGGCCTACAGTGGCTTAAGCAACCTGAGTATAGTTAGATCAGCCAAAATCGACCAACTATTCCTGGTGGTGCAGCAACTTACCGACAACTGCGGTAAGGCCACTCTCCATGTTCGTTTGATTGTTGATCAGTCAGCTAGTCATGAAGCTGACCCACTGCCTGGAACTTTCATCGTAATCTGCTTGATCAACCACTGCAGAAAGTTACTCGTACTTGATATCATAAACTCAAAGGAGAACCCTGCGTATTCGAAATTGTCCCGTGCTGTCACGATTTTTCACTGAGGAAGCTGAACCCAATGCCTGGCAATCCCTTGCATCAAGCCGCCCAAGCATCCGAAAATGGCCGAGGTAAGGGGTGAAAAACACTTTGGGCTTCAGCCTGTTTTCGAGATTCGCCAGGTTTGACCCGTAAGATTTTTTTATTGCTGGTTTTGGAAAGGAATTTTTGAATATATTTGATGCAAAGGTGCCTCGATATTCCTTCGCAGTTTTTGCAAGCGTTGCTACAGCAGGATGCAAGAATCATGGCTCTCCAGTAAAGCACCGGTGGAGTGAGTCGCCGCATTGATGATTTAAGGGTGCAGTTGGGATACGACGGATGCCACTTGCTTGATCACGTCGCTAGTTGATCTGCGCCTAAGGTGGCCGACGTGCGGCAGCCCTTCTGACCCAAGAGTTGTTGTCCGCGCTGTCTGAAGGCAGGGCGAAGGACATGGTATGACGATGTTTTAATGGTATCGACTGTGGTTTGGTGGTGTTGAAACCATGGCTGACCGCTGGCTACTGTTTGCAATGACGGTTGACCAATGGCAAATCACGGGTACTGATGGTAGATGATGGTTGATGTTGATGGGTTGTAGTTTTGATGGAGAAGATTGGATAACGCTGGCTCCTGATGATTGATTGGCGGTTGATCAACGGGAAATCGTGTATATTTATATTTTGGTTCACAATGGCTAAACATGTCACTGTGCATATGGTGTTCAGTTCATCGCTGTTAAGAATGGTTTAGAATTCCAGCAGTTGATTCCATTGGCTCATGATTATGACGATGATTTATTTAATGCAATGATATGGATGATAATGGCAATATGATAGATAAATCGTGGCTAGTGAGGGGACAAATAGCAGGGCAACATCGGCTAACGGTGGGGTAGGAGTGGCGTCGAGACTTAATCAATTAACCATCAATCAACCATCGGTGAATCATTTTCTAACAATCACAAGTTAACAATTCTTTAACCATACATGTGGATGTGCATCCCCCAGTAGTAACCGCTTGCTAAGCATGGTTGGAGGGGTTGGAAGCTACCTTATCAGGTACCACGTACCCCCAGCTGCAAATCCAAGTAGGAACTCCCCATGGCGTCGATCAACCAACCAGTGCACCTGAATCCCACAGCTGGTAACTGGTTAGCTGCCATTGTCAGTACCCTTTTTGTGCAACAATTTCTAGTAGGGCAAGCAGGGTAGTTTACCAGGGCGTACTGCAATGATCATGTGGAAACGAAGGATGGGAATGATGCATGTTCCTGTTGAACGAGGACACGCATGAGAATGATCAGATGGTTCTCAACCTTCTGAACCATTTTTTCCTGTGCTTATCCCCATGAATTGGATCACCAATGATTAACCACCAATCATGATTAGCCATCATCAACCATCACGAAACATCATTTATAACTGGATAGTCAAGCAATGATGATTCTTGATTCATGAACGTCATGCATCATCAACCATCATTAAGCATCAGGATCATCAATGAACCATCAGGACTGGCCATCACTCACCAATCTGGATGGCTTATACCCACGAATTCTTAGGTTTTTGGTGTTTTTGGGATATGATTGGTTTACCATATAACCACAAAAAATGTATATTTTTAGCAAGGGATCGACCAGTTCAGCCACCAAGCAATGATCCTTGAGTCATTTCGGGACCGGTCCCCAGCAGCGCCGGTCCCGTTTCGCACGTTTCGCCTTCCAGGAGTTGACCGAGCCTGGGAGGACGTGCCGAGCCTGCGAGTTGTGGACCAGTTGCGACGACGAGTTGTACAGTACATGGCTATGGGTCAAGGCTTTAACCAACCAATGGTGAAGCCTAGCTGGTTATAATGGTTAATAATAGGGGATAATAAGCAACAATACTGGGGGATATACCAACTATATGGCTATGGGTCAAACAGTTAACCAACCAACTAATGGGGGATAATAACCAACAAACCATAAGGAAAACAATGGTTAATGATGGGGAACCAGGGGTACGGGGTTTTGACCCACTGCCACATCTCCGTTTATGCAGTGAGTTGTATATCCAATATAATCCCAATAGAACCAATGAATACAACCCATCTAAGACATTATTTTGGATATAAATAACTTGATATAATTAATCACTATTCAACAAGCTTTGAATCAGATGGATCTAGTGTCACTTCCCTCCGGGAAATCATCAATTCAAAAACGATTTGGGCCCTCTGAATCTGAGGTTGTGACCCACTAAATTTCCACAACATGTGTCATGTGAAAGGACGCAGCCTACATGATATGGGAGAGTATTGGGTAGATCTCATTAACTAAACCCCTGTTCTTCACCAGGTGGTTGGCGAATACCATGCCCGGAGTTTGGGAGGAACCGCACATGTGCATACACGCTCCAAGTCATGTGCAAAGTTTAAAGAGTTCTTTGTTTTGGTTGAATATCTTGAATATTTCTTTTTGAGGATAGAGTCATATAGAGGATTTTGTAGACTCAATTTTGGGCCAGTGCATTGTTAAGAGTCAAAATTGGACAATAGAATATGGTTCATATATATGCTTAATGTTGGGGTCATGATGAAACTCTCAGGAGGACTTTTTTGGGGAGGCCATGTATGAACAATGTCGAGATGAGCAGGGACGGCTTTGCCCATGATGGGAATGCCTCATCAACCATGATTTCTGGTACAGTAGCTCCATGTTCTCGTTCCTGGTTGCTGGTATATGGGGCTTTCTTAGTAGCTGGGGATACCCCCCAAATCATCCAGTTGCTGAACCATTTCTGGTAATCAGCCAACCTTTTTTTGGGATCCCCTAATTTGAGAAACCGCCGCAAATATTTCCTTGTTATCTTCTCAAAATTAGTTGATGATTAACCATATGGTTGGTATATTTCTCTCTATTTTTGCTTGATTTGTTTGTTTTCCCTAGTAATTATCAGCAAATGCTTGGTCGACTCATATTTTTCATAGGGGTGGTTCAACCACCAACCAGGTATGATGAACCACCCAACTTGTCTGCCCCACCCCAGCCCTCGTCATGCGTGGCGAGGTGGACAGCCCTCCAGTGACCAAGCGCTCCAACTCGCGCCACGTGGTCCCTGCGCCGCGCGTGGCCGCGCGGCAGAGTGTTCTCGCCACCGTTGGCTTCGGGGTAGGGAAGCCAAGGGCCCGATGGTCTGGCACCACTATCCATCAGTATACAAGGGGGTTAGCAACCAACCAACCTGGCTGGTGAACTAGCTGGTTATAATGGTTAATAATAGGGGATGATAACTAGAAACTATAGGGGATATAATGGGATATACCAACTATATATGGCTATGGGTCAATATTAACCAGCCAATGGTGAAGCCTAGCTGGTTATTAGCTGGTTAATAATAGGGGATAACAACCAGCAACTAGCTTGGGGTATAACAGCTATATATGGCGAGCGACCGGGTCAGCCGCAGTTAACCAACCAATGACTCATGGTGGTCAATAAGCAACAAACGAGAGGGAAAATAATGGTTAATGATAGGGGAATCAGGGGGACTAAGGGTTTTGACACACTGCCATATGATTCTCAGTAAATAAATAGTGTTGGTTAATTAACAACCAACAATGCCTTGGTACTTGGTGAATATTGAGATTTGCTGCTTTTCATAGTTGATATCACACAGAGTTGTTTCCTAGTTGTGATGAATCATCACTTCTGAGGAACTGTTGTTCACGATTATGAGTCATTGAGTATGATTCTCAATCTACTCCCAACCAACATCAGCACCAGTGGATGAAATGGTTGTGGGTCAAAACCCCGTACCCCTGGTTCCCCTATCATTAGCCATTGTTTTCCGTATTTTTGTTAGTTATCAATTATCCCCCATTATTGGTTGGTTGATATTGACCCACAGCCAAATGGTTACCCCCACTTCTGACCCAAACAGCTTACAGCCACCATGATTTGACTATCCCCATGAGCCCTAGATTTGGGCTTGGCCCGGTTACCAGTGCAACAGGGCAAGCAACCCGAGCCCTTTGCAAATTTCCACATGGGCGTTTCTCAAAATAGAGGACCTCCTAAATCATCCATTAATAGTCATTGTTAGTAGTAAACCAACCATTTTGGCGGTTCCCCTATTTTGAGAAACCACCAAATAGTCGAAGCTGCAAACTACCTGGTATGTTTCGAATGCCCTGTAGTGATGCCGATATCAGTGTTTGACTTGTGGGCTGAAGCAACAGGTGTGTACGCCATCAGCATCCATCAGCCATACCAACCATTCATCCCTAGTTCCCATGCTTACACTGCGGTAGGAAATCACCACTCCCAATAAGTAAGTTATTTATTACAAATGGATACAAATGGTAGATTATTCATTGCAACGTTAGATTGCAGAGAATAACATGCAATGGTCATGGCTATAAACTATTGGTCTAGCCACAGAGGTTAATGAATATCATGATTGAACATTGAATAACATGCCACCATATTTGTCTAAGAGCAAGCCATCCAGCAGACCTGTTAATATCAAGATATTATTCATCATCAAGATATGATGTATTAATCATGATATTAACACCATCTACTGGTCATGGTAACCATCATCCAGATATCAGATGTGTTAATATCATTAATAACCATCCGCCATCCGCCACCGCCATGGCACCGTCATCCACCACATCTGTCAGTCAGAGAGCCATCTCCCGCAGATCTGTCCATCCCTAGCTGAGCCGCTCAGCTGAGGGTGAAGCTCTGGGAGTGGCCAGCAGCCAGCGTCGTCTCTCTGCCGGGGTCCCAACGGAGACGGTACCGGGAATGGCGATGGGTGGTTAAGGATGGTGAGCGAAAGCTGATGGTTAAGAATGGTCAGTAAAGGCTGATAGGCTGATGTGATCTTTTTCAATGATAGTTATTGATGGTTGATGAATGATGATGGGCAATGATCGTGGATGCTGAATCAATGATGAATGATGGTTCATCATGGTTTTTGAGTTGCTGGTTGATGAAAGCTGTGTGGGTCGCACCCCCGAAAAGCTTGATAAAATCACGAGGTTGCTAAGGGCAAGCATCTTCGGTGACTTGCAAACTCTCGATGTTGCGGGATGGAAGTCAGATGTAGATTGTTTGCTCGTTGCTTGCAATGATTTGACACCAGGAATACATCAACGTAAACATCATCAAGAATAATCCCAACACAAACCATCAACCAAGTATGGATAGGACATCATATGGATTTTGATGACTCCCCACCCTGAAGCGCTCCTAAGCGTTGTTGTTGTTGTTGTTGTTGTTGTTGTTGTTGTTGTTGTTGTTGTTGTTGTTGTTGTTGTTGTTGTTGTTGTTGGTATTCAAACGCCGGATCATGCGTACCCTGCAAATGTTGGGTTTCTGGCTGCGAATCATTGCGAACAAGCCCAGAGTGTTGGAGGGTGCAATGGTTTCTGCGCGCAACAACTTGGGCCAGGCTTTGATCCCAATTTTCTCCCCGAAACTCGCACAGGAAACTAGATCTAGGTTAACTAGTCATTATCGGCACAGGTATTTCCAGGAAAAAACAGTTAGATGGTTTGCTGGTCCAGTATTCACCGGTTGTTTATTGATTAGATATTTCTTTCACCAGTCGTTCGGTCATAGATTCCCACCCTGCTCCATCTGGCCTTAGCCATGTTGAGGTCGATGCAGATCTGGGAAGAGATCGAGCAGCGAGATAACCATCCAACTGCAGTGGATCTCTTCCATGAACCATGAACCATCAACCATCAATCATTAAGATCAACCATTAACATCTGGCTGGTGGTTTCAAACATTTTTTATTTTCACTATTATCTATAAACAACTGGTTGGTTGACTAACATTTTTCAAAGGGGTTGAAACCACCAACCAATCATCCATCAACCATTAACATCCATCAGCCATTAACATCCATCCATGGTGAATCATCAGCCATCATCCGTCAACCATTCATCAACCTAATCAACTGTAGCATTTGTCACCAGGTAGAAATAATCATGATCAAGCAATAATAGCTACTACTCCAAATGCTACTATCAGCCAAATGGTATATACTACCTGGATGATAATTGGTGAATTTGAACCCATTATTAGTTGCTAATAGCATGAGCAGCCAGGTAAACATAGCTAAACCATCCGTGATCAACCATTGGTGGTTTCTCAAAATATGGGTACCCAAAAATTGTTGCTTTGTCACTACAAATGGTTTTTAAACTGGATGAAAGTAGGCGGTACCCCTATGGCTGGCTTGAAAAACCCCCCACCCATCCGTGATAAACCATTGGGTAGCTGAGGCACCGGCGGTTCCTCCAGCGCCGGGTCCGTCGGGTTCTCAACGACGCCTCTCTGCGGCTGCGGTGCGGTGCTCAGCGGCTGGTGTTTGTTCACCACGTGGGGGGAGCCATGGGGAATCCTAAAGCTGTGGATGAAGCATAACTGGTGGTTTCTCAAGCCATAGGGTACCCCAAAAATGGCTGGTTTACTACTATAAATGACTATAAATGGATGATTTGGGGGTACCCCTATTTGAGAAACCAACAACTGGGGGATTATCACTGGAGGATAGTACGGTTGGATGGTTTTTTTAACATTTGTGAATAATAGAGAGAGTACAAGTGAAATAATGGTGTACCAACTATAATGGATGGTTTGGTACTAAAAATGATTAGTATACAAGAGGATATTTGGAGGTCCCAGCTATTAAGGAAACCTGCATTGAATGGGTTGAACAGCAGTTGGATAGCAGTTTTTTCGACATGGTTGATGGGTTACGGTTGATGAATGGTGATTTTTTCCAACAACTAGTCAATAGTTATGTTTTTCTTTATATACTAGTCAGTGGTGATAGTTGATTCATGCTTATTCTTGTTTGACGAATGTTGACTTGTATTCTCGCCGTTGAGGGTCAATGGGAGATTCACATGAATGAACCACCCGCAAAATTGCCAGCAGCATACGGGTCGGTTATATCAGTTGATGGCAGCATCAGGGGTCATGATTACTGTACGTCATGCTTGGGACGCGGGACTCTGCGCGTCGGGATGCTGTAGGACTTGGACATGGACAGATCTAGCTCCACGTGTGATAGGCATATGGCCATCCGATTATTTCAACTCTAGCTGGTTGCAGAACCATGAAAATTCACTGGGATTGTGTATCTATGGGTGTTTGGCTGAAAAATGGGATTAATATCACTATGGAATCCATTATCACGCCAAAGCATGATGATTCATTTCATTGTTATCGATCACGTTACTGATCATGGTAATTCTATAATGTTGGTCAGTATCATTGAATACCATTTTTGGTCAAAACCATTTCCCAGTGCCTTTGCAGTATTCTTATGACGTATTAATCATTTATTTGTTGATTATTGTTTCTCTATCATTATTCAAAGGAATCAGATTTTCATGATTCTTACTACTAGTGTTGATTAAGAACAACCATCATAATTTTTAACATAGAATTTGCACTAAAGAAACAATACCACATATTCAGGGCCACCGCCATCATCATTATCATTCTTGATCACCACATAATCATTATAATAAGCATGATCACGCACATACAAGTTCATCATGATCAGTATTCAATTTATGGTTCTTCAATTCATAGAGGTACCCAAACGATGGCTAGTTTCTTTCTACAACAAGTTGATATTGGATGATTTGGAAGGTCCCCTATTTTGAGAAACCACGTAGAGGCAGCTAATACCACCCATGCTCATGGTATTCACACAACCAATGTAGAAAGATGTACATAGATATTGATGGTGTGATCATTATTGATCATATTATATATGGTACAGATATTATTGATGCTGTGATTATTATACAACCAATATATGGCTCACACAACCAATGGTACTCACACAACCATGATCAGTATTCAATTCATTATTGATGATGAACCATTGGAGCCGCTGCGCTTACAGGTCATAGCCGCGCCGGGGCCCAGTGGAAGCCGGCGCTTCTCAGCAGCGGCCGTGCCAGCCGCCGGGCTCTTGGATGGTGATGATGTTGGGAGGAGCCCAGGATGGTGGCAGATCACCACTGGGTGGTGGTTGTAAGCAGGGAAACCATGGGATCTTCTATGGTTAATAGTGGTGAACTCTGGGTTTGGCATTTTTTTTGCAGTTGGCACTTAATCCCCAGCGATTCTGGGAGGTACAGATGGTCAGAAATTCGTACCATCAGCGCCAAAGTGGTTAACTATGGGTGATAATCAGCAATAATGGCCGGTTGGTGGCTTTAGAAGGGTTGTTGATAGGGATTTACATCCATTAATAATGGTTGATAGCAGGGAATAGTAACTAATAATGATAGTTAAAGACTGGTTGGTGTTTGATTGTTTTTTCCCTAATATTCACTGAAATGGTTGGTTGATGAGCGTATTTCCTGGCAAATGGCCGTTCGCATATCATATTTATGACCAGGATGAGCATACAAATCAACGACCAGCATGGGGATAGCCACCCGTACAGGAATAAGCAAGAAATCCCGGGCAAATGATGGGGATGATCCATGCAACGCATACATCACCCAGATGATCAGCGAACAAGAGAGAACTTAGGAACCTACCATGAGATCATCCTCGCAGGAAGCAACCACCAAAGGTTACACCGGCTGTCATACTTGACGTCCAGTCTCTAAACGCTTGGTTTGCCCATGAAAATTGTCATTGTTGGGGATGCCTGAGTGAACATACCAGCAAATAATGACCACGCCATGAGTGGCAGGTAGATACCAGCACAGAAAATACTAGTGCGAGATGGTTTGGGGAAGAGAGGAGATCGGTGTAGACTCATGGCTTTTATATGTTTTAATATCTTTAAATGAAAAAGAAGGACAAATCAATCAGGACAAATGATTTAGAAAGCCATGGGTAAGCATAATATAGGCAGCAACCGCAGAGAGCCAGACGCAGAGGTACACGACAAGAATGGCTAGGTGATCATTCAGTCAAAGATTTCCATGTCCTGATATGGCTGCGGGTCAGTTCACCGTGTACACCTGGTGTACCATCATTATCCAGCTTCGCATTCCAACTAATATTTCTGGTGAATCTATCCCCAAGATATAAACTTGATGGACCCACAGCCATAAACGATGACCTCCACATTGTTCTTGTTGTGGGTGAATTGATCCCCAAACATCGACGGTTGATAGAACAATGGTTGATTAATGGTTGATTAATGGTTGGTTAATGGTTGGTTATGCCTGATTACTGGTGGGTTAATGGTTGATATTATATGGACCCATCTCAACTCTCCATATTTCTTCCAACAAGCTCCCACTTCAAGCAAGGGAAGTGGAACTCGCCACCGCTGTGGCCAGGACTCTACACAATGATCACTTGACCTGGTTGTAGTACCCCATAGATGTGCTATTTAACATCATTGTGGGATCATCCATTTTTGGCCATCAATGAAGAACATGAGTCACCCTAACTAGGCATTGTTAATTATTCAAACAATTCGAAGCCACTACTGACCATCATCAAACCGGATTAATCATCATTAATCATTTCATGAACTATTGTTAATCATCATTTACCATTTTTAAGCCTGATTCACTATGATTAAATACACAACAATCGTTATGAGTAGCCACTAATGGCTGACAAAGATAAAATCCTTGTATGCTTAAGCATCTCTACTCATAATTAGCATTAATCAACAAAAATAGCAATTCTCATCCAGAACACAAAGCGTTAATAGCAAAAACCTTAATATTGAAATGATCAGCCTTAATATGGGCAAATTCACCATTAAGGCTCAATCAAACATGGTTGCTAAATCTATTAACTATGGTCGATGATATCAACATGGTTGATGATAAGCCTTAATATTGGCAAATTCATAACCATTAATCATTAACCATGTTGAGGTGGCTCGTGGGGCAGCTAACGCGGTGGCACCTCCCCAAACGACTGCTGAGGCGCAGGGTTCACTGACTGCGGCGCAGTTGCAACAGGAGAGCCGGGTCGCTGAAGTGTTGGTGGATGGATTAAGGCCGGTTGATCATAATCATCCACCAACATTAATCATCTACCAAAATTAATGATACATGATCAATTAACCAGCATTAAGAAGGGTTGAACATGGTTAATGATAATGATTAATGCTGGTAAAAATCCATCATTAAACCACCATGATCCATGGGTCATTTGATCATATCATCCACCAGCCGGGTTAATCATATCATGCTGGTTGAGCATAGTTAATGATATGATTAATGCTGGGTGATCAGGGTTCGTGATGGTTTAGAATGGTTAAAGCTGATTAATTGATGGTTTGGTAGTCAAAGGTCACTGGCTAACTGGTTAATTAATGGTTAAGTGCGGGTTGGGTCTTGAGCATGGCTTATATTTCGTCAGAGACGGCTCAATGGATGGTGAATGGCTAGTTAATGTTAACTGATTTACCTTTCACAATGATGAATAGTGGGTTGAGCATGGTCAGAAAGCTTGCTTTGGGTAATCAAAAAATCAGCCAACGCAATATCAAACAAATCATGGGTATGCCTGTATGGCCACTACAGATGGTTGGTTTTCCAATTTAAAAAGGGTTATTGTTGGATAGTTAGTAGGTACCACCATGGCTATGGACAAACGCCCCTTGGCCTTGTCAAGCGAGGACTTAGAGGCTATGCTGTCCGGTCAGGCATGGCTACCACTCGATTGATCGGTGGTGAAAGGATGTGGATAGCTGGGTGTCACCAGATTGTTTGGAAACCCTAGTGTTTACTACTTCTGCACGAGTTTCTTAGCAGGTCAATCAGAGGCGTTGTTGGTGAATCGTGGTTTCATGGTGATTTTTATTTTTGTTGACGATGGTTAATGTTTCGTTCTTGGGTGGGTATGAACCAGCTGAAGCTAGAAACAGTGGGTTCATGGAACGACGGAGAACTACCCAACCTGTTTTGACTATGTAAATGACCCAGCTGGCTCCAGAACTTTTTTCCGTGGAGACCAACTGCATGGGTCAAAACTCATCCGGGCCACCATAGATCTGTGAGAGCCAGGTTTGTGCCCGCACTTCGTTCGTCGCCTTATGCATCCTTGTGCTCTCCTGTGGTTGGCCAAACGTCAGGATATCGCTATGACCCTGATTGGGTAGCCATCTTTGCGGCAAAAGGCCATGGTAACAAGTAAATCAAAGGAGCAAGCACCTACCATGAGCATTCCGTGATTCTTTTTCGTGAATCAATAGGAATAGTCGTAAACATGTGATTTTTTTCTACTTTCATCTCATAACTGAACCTCAATCATCCACTTAAAGCAGGGATATCTCATCACTGAATCTCAATCGTGCGCAAAATAGCAGGGCAGCAGTATTTTTTGCACCACCAGTGCCACTGGTGGGCCATCCAGCAGCACTGGCGCGCCACCGCTGCCAGGTTCAGGTGCCAGCAGTGCCGGAAGGCGCAGATCCAACTGGTTTGGGCTACATGGCGAGCTGGGTCAAGCAGTGAACCTACCAACGTTTGTGGGGTATATTAGTAGGGAAAAGGGCGTTGATTGGGACAGTTGATAACCAACTTCTAATCACCAACAATTTCATACAGAAAAAAATTGACTGTTAATCATGATTATGATATTAACAGTTGATATAGCAAGTATCGTTGATATATAGTCACCAGCAATTTCATTGGGAAAACCATGGTGAACGATGCGGGGAGCCAGTTTACTGTACGGCTAGGCCCACTTTATACTTGTTGGTCTACATAGGGTGGGACCAGCTATAGGTTTGCTTGTGTTTGACTTGAGTAGGGGTGACCACCAGATATAGAAGTGAAACTGACCCAACTATTACTGCTGGGGGCCCACCTTGCCCACCTTGTACCTCCTGTATCTATGGGATTTTCTCCCACCCATGTTCGGTCTGAAGGCTGCAGACATGTCTCGTCACGGCCTGCGCCTGAAAAGCAGCGCCTGAAAAGCAAAATCTTGCCTCGTCACGGTCGCGCCTGTAGAGCGAAATGGATCAATCAGGAGACAATAATTCGGAACCCCGCTAAATCAGCAAGCTAGAGTCACTGGATGATGCGAAAGAAACAGTGACATCCTTCGAGTTTGTCGTTTGATTGTGGATTTTTTTACTGAATGCTGCTTCATGATCAAGATCTGTAGATTCTCGTCTCATAGTCGTTGCAAAATTCATTGCTTGACTTTGCACTGGCGGCATGAATGTAACTTGCTGAACGATTCTTCAACCACCTGATTGACCAGCTCAGTCTGCTGTGAATTGTGATCGCTCCATGCCGGGTCGAACAAGCAAACGTGTAACCAACACCTCCGCGCCCGTCGCGAAGATCGTAGCATATGTAGCACACCTTGGCTTGGTGGCTTGGAAGTGACTAATCGTTGACTTTCTGAGTTGGCCAAGGATTCTTGGTTCCAAAGATTTCGACGTGGGCTTCACCACGGGTTCACCACGGGTTCAGGGTACCCGGTTGGCGCATGGGGTACTGCCCATCTCCCAGCTCGCCACAGGTGGCAGTTCCAAGCACTTCACCATGGACCTCGCCACCGGGAAGCCCAGCACGCAGCACCCGCCGCGGCGCGCCAGCTTC
>VSDK01014466.1:171098-206992 GCA_009767595.1 Symbiodinium kawagutii | reverse complement strand
CCCCCCCCCCCATCCCCACCCTTGCATCCTGTGTCATGTCCCTGTGTGCAGCTTGTTTCGAACGGTAACACATCCCCCCCACCCCACCACCCCCCCATCCCCACCCTTGCATCCTGTGTCATGTCCCTGTGCGCAGCTTGTTTGGAACGTTGGGTGGCGTGCGCAAGTGAGCCCAATGTGGCGTGCGCAAGTGATCCCGGACCCTCCCCAAGTGGCCAGGTGAAACCCCAGAACTGCTGGTCTTTGCAGGTCGATTCTCCCAGTTTTCCCCCATCTTTTCACAGAAAAAAACACGCTGCCTTGTGCCTTCGTGAGAGGTGGATCTGTGGCAGCCCATCTCGCGTTCAGACTTCGTGCATCTCCTGAAGGATCTGAAGTTGGGCGAGGACGGCGCCGACCTGGGGCGGACCTGGCGGTGGCTGCATGTCCGTCATGTCAGGACCACAGTGCTCGGTAAAGATTGGGAACTGTGACATGTTGTTATCAATCTTGATGAGCCATGTTAGGACCCAAGACAGCTAGTGATTAGTAATCTTGATGATTATGGGCCATTATGAAGCTTAGGTCCTTGTTCATCATGGGCCATTATTGATCTTGATGGTTGATGATGGCCATGACATGTTATAGTTATCACTGATGATTGGATGATCATAGCCATGCTGGCTCAAGTATTAGGCATTATCATTGATGATTCACCATGGATAGTCCTCATGGTCGCAGCTAAGCCATAGTGATTCGCCATGGTTTGAAGCCATGATGAGCACGGTGATGATGCCTGGATGCTGACCCATGACTAGCCATCAGGGCCACCACCTTTTCTGCAGATTGCTGTTTGGGATTCCCAGGTCATTGATACTTGGTGAAAAAACTCAGGTGTGTAAAATCCCTTTGTCAAATCACGTGTGCATGTTCGGCTGTACGCACAAGGTATATCTTTGTTTATCTTTTAAACGGTGCGTCGTTTACGACCGGTTTCTTGAAAAGAAGAGCGGTCGGCCTCAAGATTATTGATCGCTCGTCCGGCAACTGGGACCCGAAACGCATGAAGATACTGCACAGTTATCATGTTGGTGCTTAATCCAGGGGTCTCTAGAAATCATGGGTTTCCTCAGATCCTTTGGTGGAGAGCTTGAGTGGCCCCAAGGGAAGCAACACGACAACACTCCCCGAAAAGGCCATTTTGGCGGCTGAAATCGTTGAACAATTTGTGGGGGAACCAGCGCTTTCACGGGCAGCCCCGGCTGTTTCTGTATCTCTGGGGTCAAGAATGACACGTTTGAGCTTCTGGGAAACGACCATTTTTATCCTAAGATGTTGAGCTATGTTGAGCTATGTTGAGCTTTTCTGAGTTTTTTTGCTCTTGGCATAGTCTCATTTCCCCAAATTGCTGAAACTGCCAACGAAAATACGACCAGTTGCACCCAAAATGATTCTTTAATTCCTTGTGATTCGTTAAGTCAGGGGATTCCCTCAATCATGAGGGACCACACCTCCAGCTATGAGGCTATGAGTCATGTTCCCCACCGGAAGAAATGGTGTAACCGGACCATGTGCCTCTGATGAAGCATAGTGCCTCCCTCGTTGTCTGCAGGACGGGGCCAAGGCGATCTTCAAGCTCAGTGCCCGCAACGATGGCCGAGCGTCCCCAGGCGATGCTGCATTGATACCATGCCAGCAGGGCCAACGGATTCCATGAAAAAACCCTTGGAAGGATGGCAGGAAGATACCCACAATCTGAGCTTGTGGGGATGGAAATGGAGTGCCATGGTTAGGTGCAACTCTGACCAATTAGACAATCTGCGGTTGTGATACCGAACGCCCCACGGCCAGAGCCACCTTGCTGTCAGGCGATGTGTTGCTGCGTGTGCTGGGCGGATTTGGACGAAAGTATCGCAAGCTTCGGGAGTTGATGGGACTGCGTCTTGGCACGATCCGGGGGCGCCATCCCAGGGAGATCACCTGGGCACCTGGAGAGATCACAGGGGGATACCTGGGAGATCTAGGGAGATCTTGGGTTCAACTCATTTCATTTCAGCCTGTTTGGTAGCAAATATCCAGAGTCACTCAGAATTTTGATAGTTTTTTCAGCCATTTGTTGGAAATGAGATCTTAGAGATCTTGGGGGTTTCACTCACCAGCTGATGGCGTGGTGAAGCCATTCGCGACAGATCGAAATGGGTCGAAGCTTGGGAGCCACAACTGGAAATGTGGCGCCTTGATATGTGGGACTTTCTGATGGGGGAAGCTCAACAGTGGTGGGTTTAGTGATGGTTAATAAGAGGGATATCATAGGCAATAGTAGTCGATATACCGACTACATCCATTAAAATGCCGGGTTTATTGCTATAAATGTTTAACAACTATATGATTTGGGGGTCAAAATGCTGGGTTTACTACTATAAATGGTTAACAACTATATGATAACTGGGGGTACCCCTATGACTTGAGAAATTGCCATATCTCCCAACATGACCACCTTCATCGGCGGCCAAACAGTGGCCAAAAGTTGTTGGGCCTGGCTGACGCGTTGTGATCTCCCAGTCATCTACCACCCGAGAGACGTATGTTTTCCATGGTTTTCAGGTTCGATCATCCAAGTTTACTTGGTGATACTCACCAAGTAAATCAGGTTCCATGTTTTCAGGCTCCACCTTCAGCATTATCCCACCAAGTCGAATGAATATATCCATCATCCACCGTTTTCTCACGTTTTTTCTTCCGTTTTGCGGGGGTTTTGTGTGTCACCTATGTCAAAGCCATGGTAGTGTCCTGGGTTCCGACCATGGACTGTCATGGGTTCAACCATTCATCATTCATCCACCATACTCTTCTCATTTTCACGATTTTTCCCATGGCTTTGACATTGCCATCACCCATGCCATGTGTCATGACTTTCCCCAAGAAAACCACCGCAGGAAAGTGGAGTTCAGCAGTCGGCAATCTTCCAAGCGTTCTTCCGAAGAGGTGCCACCTCAGCAGCTGGAGGCCAGAGAGCTGCGGTCACGCGGTGGGACTCGGGGAAGTTGGGGACAAAATCTCTACAGAATTGCCTATGGGTCAATATCAACCAACAATAATGGCTGGTTAATGATTGATAATAGGGGGATAACCGGGACAACCAACAATTATAGTGGATATATCAGCTAAATATGGCTATGGGTCAAGCAGTGAATCAACCAACGTTTACGGGGGATAACCACCGATAGTGATGGGGAAAATAGTGGATAATGATGGGGAACCTGGGGTACGGGTCGTCCAGGTTATGGTTGATTTAATTCCTTTAACTGGCTAATCATGGATGATTTGGGGGTACCCCTATGACTTGAGAAACGCCCACTTGGGAATTGATTTCTTTGGGAATTGATCATTTAGTACGGAACCATCCACAGCCAATTGTGGGAATTGTTCATTCGTGCAACTCAATTGACAAAAGTGGGGTAGAAACAGTTGTCATACTGGTATCAGCAATAGTCACTGGGCAGTGATTACTGCGATAGGGGACGATGAAGCTGCTACGGTGTATAATTGTGCTAGGAACTGTCGTGGTGGTGGTCTAGGATTTCCCAGGTTGAGCAAGAAACCATTTTTTGCTGTCTATATTACATCTCTACGCTTGTTGGTCACTGTTGGTTCTCTCAAGTTATAAGTCTGTTGAATAAGAAAAGCAATCATTTGCACCTACATGCACAGATACAGATTTTTATTTTCTGCTGCAGACATATATTTGCTTGTAACTTATTGTCCTATGATGTATATCCTGCCACTACTAGTCAGTGAAAGGATCTGAAAGCTCCTGCGAATGTCCTATGCATTCACTGACTTCGTCAGACTGAGAGGGTTGAGACTAAGCGCACTTCAAGGATCGATTGAAAATGGCGTTCAGGTGGAGAAACTGGAAACGCTTCCAAAAGAGCTCCTTGGATGAAGCGAGATGCCAGAACGAGCTGCAACCTTGCTACTGTAAGCAGGAGGGGGTGGTATTGTGGCTCGGGAGTCGGGATGATGATTGTTCATGTCAATTGTTGGATACTAACCAGACAAGAAAAGTCAGAGTTTCGTGGCAGAAGGAAGTGCATC
Source organism: Symbiodinium kawagutii (assembly GCA_009767595.1). NCBI lineage: Eukaryota > Dinophyceae > Suessiales > Symbiodiniaceae > Symbiodinium > Symbiodinium kawagutii. Next base: position 202,915 of record VSDK01014466.1, on the reverse strand, counting down.
CTACATGTATCAACTCCTTGTTCGTAACATGTTCTTCAAGCGCTCAAGAGGTACCCCACATTCTATCGTTGATATTTAGCAAGAGGTATTTTGCAAAATGAATTGGTCATTTAGATTTATGTTCAGGAAGCACATGCGGACCAAATGATATCCTGGCCTACAGCACGAAGCATCTGACTGCTGGAATTGTTTTGATTTGTCTCCGAAACTACACTCCGGTAAACTAACATGGCAATGGAGAATCACCGTGTTTTATAGAGAAACCCTGGGAAAACATTGATAATTGGTGGATTTTCCAGCCAGCTATGTTATTTTACCAGAGGGTAGCTTTTTGTTTTTATTCCTCTTCGTTGCTTATTGTCCTTGTTGCAGCAGTAGGGATGATTGTTTTCCTTGCATGTTGGTGGGTCTTGCCGGCGTTGGGCGTTGGGTGTTGCCATCGGCCAAGGCTTGACTTAGCTGTTGGCCGTCCAGTTGAGAAGGCGACGGAGGGAGCTGCGGTGGCTCCAAATCGGGGATGCTCAAGCTATTGGGGACATAGGGGACCCCGTGTCACGGTTGGTTGATGACTACAAATGACTATCGGGAAGATATATATATATATATATATTTATATATATATATATAGAGGGGACCCCCAAGTCATGATTGGTTGAATTATAAATGACTCAAAAGATGGATGATTTAGCGGTACCCCTATGACTTGAGAAGCCACCAAATCGGTGGTTTGGGTTGGTTGGTTTGTTGGTGAAGGGTTGTAGATATACGGATTTGCTACAGACATCCAACAACATATATGGGTGTTTCTCAAAATAGGGGTACCCCTAAATCATCCATTACTAGTCATTTATAGTAATAAACCAACCATTTTTGGGGTACCCCTATTTTGGGAAACCACCATATATATGAAGACACACGTCTCACCCAATTTCAGCCGTTGCCCTGCAGGGAAAGGCCGAAGAGCAGGAAGAAGCGAAGCTGGGCTCCCGATGAACCAAGCCAACCCAGTTGCAACCAACTAAGCAGTGGAGGAAGTGAACGAAGGATTTTCAGGTTGGCTGCCTACAAGCCACACACACCAGCTTGTCACTATTGCCGAAGGCAGATGAGTTGAGGTGCCACGTGTCCAAAGTTTAATCAATGGGGATTCTTTCATTATGTACAATGTATAATAAGAGTGCCTATGATTCCAAGATGATGAACCACCAACTGTCATTCGCCACTCTGGTTCACCACCATCAAACACTACAAGGTGGGCCCCCAACCACTTATAAGTTGGGTTATAACCCCTATAAGTGGTAGTTACCCCCTAGTTAGATGAGTTATAAACCAACTTATAAGTGGTTGGGGGCCCACTTTGTATCATTTGCCCCCACCGGCCAAAACATCATTCTCCACCCACTGTCTGTCCCAGTGCATCAGCCACACCACCCTGCTGCGGGGCCAATCTCCCCTGCAAGGTAGTATATGGCGAGCTGGGTCAATATTAAGCAACCAATAATTAGGGATAACAACCAACAATAACAAGGAAAACAATGGTTAATGATAGGGGAACCAGGGGGACTAAGGGTTTTGACCCAGAGCCATATAATCAAATTTGGTTCATCGGTATGGGTCAACTACCAGATATAGCGGGTGGACTTGTTCTTAACTGGTAGATGGTGGGTAGTCAACGCACTAGAACTTGTAGTTAATCCACCATAGTGAGTACAATAGTGCTTTATGGACCACCAAATTGTGCATGAATCATTGTTATTCCATTTAATCCTTGTCGATCAGCCCGTCGATCAAAAATCATGGTTCATAATTAAGTAATCAATTATCATTGTTCAGCAGTTTGCTCATCATTTTTGTAGATTGTTGTCAATATGTTGAACCCATATGTCATTATCAATCAACCAATCACCCATTTTAACCAATCAACCATATTGTAGATTATTGTCCAATAAATCATTGTTAATCAACCCATGAATCAACAACATTCGTACTGCTAAGGTTGATCAACCCATTCATCACTAACAATAAAGCTGAATCAACCAATTGATTACGTAATCTCTTATCAGTCATTTATATTCAAATGACTACAAGAAATCATATTGGTTGATCGATCGACCATTTAAGCATGATAAGTGTGAATTGCTGCGACCGTGGTCCTTAGGCTGTTTTTCCCTCTGCTGTACATATTGTTCGAGACCATGTTTGCGAATAGATGACCCCACAGGCATCAAAAAAATTGACCATGGTTGACTAGTAGTCCACCATTAATATTGGTTTCTGATTAGTGTAACCCCCCTAGTTAGTAATGAAAATAGGCATGAAACCAACAGGTAGATACGATCATCAGAAACCAACATTAACCATTAACCAGCTACTATTGGTTGGTTATCACCCACCAGCCATATATAGCTGGTATATCCCCTATAATTGTTGGTTTCAATCAGAAACCACCATTAATCATGAACCATTGTTACTACTTAGCTCATGGCCTGGCATGAGCTCCTCGGCGGCCACCGAGGAAAGAACGGGCGCGCGCGCGGCTGAAGAAAGCAGTACGCCAGATCGGCCTGACCTTTCGCCTGGCGAAGAATGAGCCTCGGTAGCGGGCCCGGGAAAGGCCCTGAAGAAGATGATTGATATCATTGAATAGGTTACTGTCGTTGTCATGATTATCATTTTCATTTCAAGTGAGCTATAGTGATTGTTGATAGTATTGAGTGGGTCAGCATTATCGGCATTATTATATAAGTTGCTTTCATGGAAACCATTTTTATCAGTACCCCATACAATTTGATTATTTGATTGGCGTTAAACCACAAACTATTTGTAGATAGGGAACCCCTATTATCAGGAACAAGTTGATAGGCTCATACGGTGCTAGGTATATGTCAAGGTGCATTGATACACATTGCCAACAAAGCCCAGCATTTTAGATCAAAGAGCCACTACGGAAGCGGCACATCTTCGAAGAAGAGCAGCAACACGATCATCACATGCACGATTCTCCATTGTCATGCTGTGAATGAGTGAGAAATGCCTGAGTGGTACATGGTATACTGCAATCATATATCATACTGGATGGCTTATACCCACTAACTTAGGTTTTTAGTGTTTTTGGGATATGATTGATTTACCACATAACCACTAAAAAAATATTTTTAGCAAGGGATCTATAAGCCACCAAGTATATCATATCCTGTAAATGAGAATACTTGAAGGGATCGGGTGGGAGAGTTCAAGCGCCAGCTGATTCAGCCGATTCACCATCTTCACTTGCCATTATCAAGCAAAGCAACCATTATCAACCATTTTTGTCATCATGGACCGGAATTAATGAACCATGATCATGAAGCATAATCAAGCATCATGATGAAATATTATGAACCGTAATCAAGCATAACCATGAACCATAATTAACCATTCTGAATCATCATTAAACCTTAGTAGTGAGGTGTCTTAGGCAGTGCCAGCTTTACTGCGAGAATGGGGCGGGGAGCAGCCCGCAGTGAAGCAGTCCGGGTGGTTAGGCTTTTTTTACCACCATGGATTGAGGGTTTTATTTGTTATGTTACATCATGTTACATGGCCATGATCATCGGCACTACATGGTCTTGATTGTGCTTATAGTTGTCATCCTTGTTTTGTGTTAACACATCATTATCAATGAACCATAAACAAGGTGGACATTGTTCAAAGCATGATTACGGAGATTACATCGAATCAACAACATCGTCATTTTCACTAATTAGCATAATCATAGTCAAAACATCACAGTGCTATAGCCCTTCATTATGACTAACATAATAGTGATCTTCACTTTAAAACCCTTCATTTAGATTAACATTGACATTAAGATTGACATCGATTAACATTAATTGATAGCCCTTTGACATTAACCCTTGATTTGATTGGGATTGACCCTTGATTCATTACATCATTAACATAGATTCAAGTCATGAACATAGATTAACTTTTTACTAACATCACTAACATCCTTCACATAACGTCATGGCCGCAACGTCACGACATCCCCGGGCGGTTGATGCGGGGGCCCCGATGGGATCACGGGTGGCTCCCAGGCGCCGAAGGCGAGTCCCGAAGACGTGGAAGTGGACGAAGACGTGCCGACCTCGTCCCGGTGGAGGAGGATGCCTGGGTTGAGGGTTGGTTCAGGTTGGTTGAGGTTGGTTGATGACATGGTGAATGATAGGGTTGATGATGATTTGATGTTGGTTGATGTTGCTTCATGTTGGTTGATGTAGGTTGATGATGGTTGATGTAGGTTGATGTAGGTTGATGTAGGTTGATGCAGGTTGATGTAGGTTGATGTAGGTTGATGTAGGTTGATGCAGGTTGATGTAGGTTGATGTAGGTTGATGTAGGTTGATGCTTCTTGATGTTGGTGTTATTTGATGCTGGTTGGTTGATGTTTCCGTTGATGATTTTGATTGTTTGATCAGCCAAGCTGTGGGGATATGCAGCAGGGGAAACTGATCCTCGAGTCGAGATAGTCGAGGTATGTGATTGTCCAGAAATGGTGTACCCCCAAAAACTGGTGGGTTTCCTTTGAACATGGATCGTTAATAGGTACCATGAATTATGGACAACTCCATATGGTGTTTCTAACCATTCATGTCAATTATTGTTTCTGGGCAGCGTTTCCCACTGATCGTGGATGGGCATTGTGGGTACCCAGGATTTCTGGACCCCACCAGCTTAGCAACAAATGGTGGCTTCTCAAAATTGGGGTACCCCCAAATCGTCCAAGATTCACTATCTATACGAATAAACCCACCATTTGGGCATCTTCGAGTTTGAGAAGCCTCCAGTTGAATCAAAGAATCCCATGACATCGACCCATGAGGCACCAACAGGTCCCATGGTAGGGGATAGTTGTGACGAGACAGTGACATGGACCGAACAACGCCGATATACACGGGACCCCATGGCATCCGCAGACCCCTCTGTTCGCCCAGGCGGCCATTTCTGGACTCAGCATCGGCAACGAGGTCAGCTGATTAGGTGCTGATATAGTGGTACAGTACTCATGGGAACAATAATGATGGTATTCTGTGATAGGAATAAATAAATAAATAAATAAATAAATAAATAAATAAATATATATATATTAGAATACATATACAGTTCATAATATACATAGCAATAATAATGGTAATAAATGGTCTTCTGTGAGAGGAATATCTATTTCTGTATATACTGACTGGTGACTATTATTATGTACATGGGAATGATAAGAATTGATAATGATAATGAGAATGATAATATATTAGTATGACTATACATGGGAATAGTGAGAATGGTATTTATTTTGAAATACATATACATAGTAATAGCAATGGAAATGATTGTATCTATTGATGGAGTTGCATTGATGAAAATCATGTAATCTGATCCAATTCCGGTAGTTATATTTATCAGCACGCTATGTTTAATAGTAGTACATAGCAGCAAATATCAAACGGTTCGTATCAAACAACAATTGCAATGGCAACAATGATGAACAGCTTTGTAAACGGTCCATCATAGCGGGTCACAACCAACATCTAGGGGATATACCAAGCACTTACTTGCAGTGGTTGAATTGATTGTTTGAGAATCGATGACGATTAACACATATCCACAAAAGATGATTCACAAGAGGATAACCATTTTTGAGGATTGCAAATATTGCTTGTTTAGGCAATTGATCACCATGGTCCATCAGACTGGTTGACACCGGTATAGCAATACACGGGTTGCTTGTGCGCATGTGGGTGCCACTGGGAGTATCCTCACATTTTCAGAAGTGATCATCACCAGCTGAGGTCGATAGATGGGACAATCCCGACCACAGATGATGAGACAATCGGCCCATAGATGGTCATACAGTATGAGTCATACATCCTAGAATAGATAATCCGACCATGGATTGCTATCAATGATGTATGCATGATAACAACCATTGATGATCATAGATTATAGACTCACCGAGTATGCTTCTATCCATTTGAGAGATCATAGTCTGACCAATTTGTTGGATAGAACTAGTCAGAGCCTAGATATGGGTATTCAACTATCTTCAACCCTAAGTTGATTGATCAAGGTTACCTGCTTCCCTATTCATTTCAACCCTGGTTGGTTCCTGTTGGTTCCTGTCGGTTCCTGTTGGTTCCTCACACCTACGAGGTGGGCCCCCCAAACGTTATAAGTTGATTAATAAGCCATTCAACTATAGTTATATCTTCCATTTGCCTGGTAGTTACCCTAGTTCCAAGCCAACTTAGCTAACGTTTAGGAGGCCCGGTCCCTTGTAGTTACCCATCTCTTCACCAACGGCCGAGCCGGTGACCGGTGTGTGAGGCCTCGTTCGTTCCTGTCGAGACTCGGGGTGACAGTTCCTTCACTTGGGAAAGCAGGCAGGGCTATGGGAGGTTCTCAGGCGCCAAGCTGGTTGGTGAATGATAGGACTTGATAGAAATCTGGTTGTTGGTTGATGGAAACCTGGAATTATAGGGGTTATGACCAGTAATAGTGGTTAATAATTGGGAATAAGAAGCAAGTAGTGATGGTGAAAATCAGCTACTAGTTGATAGAAATGGGATCTATTTGGCTATGGGTCAAGCAGTTAACCAACAATAGCTGGTTAATGGTTAATAATAGGGGATGATAACTAACAATCATAGGGGATACTGGATAACTAACTTGATGGTAATGGTTAATGGTTAAACAATGGTGGTTTTAAGCTATGGTTATAGCCATTAGTAGTGGTTCATGATAGGGGATAATGGCCAACTAATAATGATGGTTGAACAACTAATTTGGTTGGTGGTTTTAAGCATTTCGCTTATTTTCCCACTTGTAATCATTAACACATGGTTGGTTGACTAATATTTTCCATCGGGGCTGAAACCACCAACCAGAAATGGTTGATAGAAATGGTTCATAGTACCAAGTATGGTTCAAAGTGGTGAATACTTGATAGAAATGCTTGATGATGGTCAATGGTTAGTAGTTGATGGACAGTCTATACCATTAACAGACTAGTAACATGGGCATGTATTGACATACCATGCCAGACATTGATGCAACAAACTTCCTGCGACGACTTGGGTGATCAGCTAGGACCCAGAAGTTCCCCACGATAGTTCTGCGGCGACCCGCCATGGACCTGTCCAATGCTGATACCTGCCCAGCTAGTCACAGTTGTTTACTCAGCAACCATCATTGACCATCGTCCACCATTATCTGAGTGGATTACAGCTATGAACTTGGCTTTTTAGCTTTTTTGGGATATGATTGATTTACCATATACCCACTAAAGCCGTTAGACTTTTAGCAAGGGATCTAACAGCCGCCGAGTTATGTAAAACTGTTAACTATGAACACTATGAACCCTTATCCATCATATGTTTACCCTTAACGATGAACCCTGAATCATCAACCATCAGATGCTCATCCACCATGATTATGTTGTACATAGACACGAGGCTGGAGCGACATTTTCTGGGAGGCGAGCTTCAGACCTTACTGTTTGGTGACCAATATTTGTATAGAAAGACATAGGTGTTTCTCAAGTCGTAGGGGTCCCCCTAAATCATCCAGTATTTTTTCTTTATACTAAAAAACCAACCATACTAGAGGTACCCCTATTTTGAGAAACCACCACATGTTGAAGAATGGTTGGAATGGCAACATTACTTGTGAAATCTGGTGGCCAGTAATAAAGGATAGTCATGCAGAATACCCGTAGAATACAAAACAAGACAATACAATACAATACAAATGCAAATGCAAATGCAAAGACAAATGCAAATACAAATACAATACAGACATATGTACCTGCATGTACCTATATACATACATACTTATACATGCATAACATGCATATCATCATTTACCTATATGATCCTATATATATATATACATATATGAAATTACATGATTCATGGAGAGCTACCAATGCCGCAAATTGTGGCATTGTGGCGCGACCGATCACTGCCGCATGTGCCTCCCTGTTTGTAGGACTTGACGTCATTTCAATCGACCAACAGTGACATCATCCTTGAAGTACCACCAGCTGGCTTCATTTGGCTCCCATACTCAGCACAGCATTGAAAGTCGAAGACAAGGGGCTGCGGGTGGTGCAGTGGCTCAACAGATTAGCAATTTTACTGTAGTGTGATTTGTATTTTGCTCCTCCAGCTTTGAATTGCAGATGTACCGCGCCAATTTGTGCTTCAATCTTGTACCATGCTTGCCCTGTGCAACGTTTTTAAGGCAACCTGATCACGGGAAAACAGTTGAACGCCCCAGCAAAGAAATGCTTCAAGTTACCGTGTCGCTTCCAAGTGGCAGGAGTGAAACACTGTCACTCCCACGCCTGGCCACTGTGAGGGACTTGAAAGTGCAGTCCCAGGAGTCGTTCGGCCAAAGGTACCTCAAGCTTGCCACAGAAACGGGACAGGTGCTGACCGACCTCGTGTCCTCCTTGGAAGCTTCAGGCATTCGAGATGGGGATCACCTCACGGTAGTTGCACAACAACCAAAAGTATCAGCAACGACCGGGGTTTTCGCAATGTGGTGCTGTGGAGGTGATAGGATCGTGACTTGGGGCGATCCAGAACTTGGTGGAAACATCTCTGCAGTTCAAGATCAGCTCAGGAATGTGCAACAAGTTCAAGCCACGAATGCTGCTTTTGCTGCCATTCTGGCCGATGGGTCAGTCGTTACCTGGGGCGATTCAGACCACGGTGGTGACAGCTCTGCGGTTGAAGATCAGCTCAAGAATGTGCAACAAGTTCAGGGCACGCGTAGTGCCTTTGCTGCCATCTTGCACGACGGGTCAGTGGTTACCTGGGGCGATGGAAATCGTGGTGGTGACAGTTCTGCCGTTCAAGTTCAGCTCAAGAATGTGCAACAAGTTCAGGGCACATATTTTGCCTTTGCTGCCATTTTGGTCGATGGGTCGGTGGTTACATGGGGCCATCCACGTAGAGGTGGTCGCAGTTCTAAAGTTCAAGATCAGCTCAAGAATGTGAAGCAAATTCAAGCCACACATGATGCCTTCGCTGCCATCTTAGCTGACGGATCAGTGGTTACCTGGGGCGATCCCAATTTTGGTGGTGACAGCTCTGCAGTGCAAGATCAGCTCAGGAATGTTCAACAAGTTCAGGCCACAAGTAAGGCCTTTGCTGCCATCTTGGGTGATGGGTTGGTGGTTACCTGGGGCGATCCCAATTTTGGTGCTGACAGTTCTGCAGTTCAAGATCGGCTCAGGAACGTGCAACAAATTCAGGCCACAAATGGCGCCTTTGCTGCCATTTTGGGCGATGGGTCAGTCGTTACCTGGGGCGCTTCAAACCGCGGTGGTGACAGCTCTGCAGTGCAAGATCAGCTCAGGAATGTGCAAAAAGTTCAGGGCACAGGTTTTGCCTTTGCTGCCATTTTGGGCGACGGGTCAGTGGTTACCTGGGGCCATCCACATAGAGGTGGTCACACTTCTGCAGTTCAAGATCAGCTCAGGAATGTGCAACAAGTTCAGGCCACAAACCGCTCCTTTGCTGCCATCTTGAATGACGGGTCGGTGGTTACCTGGGGCGATCTGGGATGGGGTGGTGACAGCTCCGCAGTGCAAGATGTGCTCCTAGATTTGTAGTCACTTCTTCCATGCATGCCAACACGCTTTGGAACTGGCATGATTGATCGTAATTGTGGTGTCGCAGTAAGCCTACATGTGCAATTTTTGTCGGACTGCAAGAAGCGCGCATGAAAACTGAATCCTCATGAAGCAACAAAGCAACAAAGCATTGCAAATAATTACCTGGCTAAAAGAAAGCGTTGCTGCATGTTGCTGCCATGGTTGTCGATTTCCACGTTCCACAAGTGAGCGGAACAAGCAACCACCGGCATTTTTGTGTTCTTTTGCTGAGATGTTCTCCTACCAATGTACTGTCACAATACCTCACCAACCCTGGACAGTTTCTTGTATACAAGGAAGAGGGCACGCTTTTCTGCACAGACATTGGCTCAGAAATCTCTGTTCGTTGATGTTCGTTGCATTTTCTGTAAATCTCAGGTTTTGAATTCTCGGAAGTTTCTTCAAAAGTCTCGCTTCTGAAGCTTCTTTACGAGAGAGAGAGAGAGCGAGTGAGGTCAATGTGAATTCTCCTGACAATTCATAGACACATTTGTGTGACACCAGCTTTCTCAATTAGGTCTACCCGTATGAGACTCTCGCTCCTTTGAAAGGCTTAAGCCTTGCATGCCTGAAAGGCTTATATAATTACGTGTCTGGTTGTCTCCCAGGGATATCTCTAGGATATCTCTATAGGTATGCTCCGGGAGGACCTCATACCAAACTGAAATGATTGCCCTTTCACACGAAGGCCTTTCAGCTCCGTATGGGGTCAACCTTCGGTGTTCAAAGGGGGACCCTCCACCCTGAAACTCACCGAGTTCCACATGAGATAAGGTAATTGCTTAGTTCAGCCGGGGAGGTCAATTCATGGGAAGATTCATTGGCATTAATCCGTGGCCAATTTGATAGTTCGTAACTATACTATCAATTGATATCAACTAGTTACCAGCGACAAGTTCAGTATCATCAAGGAGTTAATACCAAAAAGTCGCACACACACACAGAAACGGTTGGCAATAGTTAGACACCTATTTGTAAACAATCACCAAAATTGCTGTAAACAATTCCGGCAAAGTTTTAGTTCTCATAACGCTGAGTAGCTTAGCCACCATTTATTATTTGGTTCGTGATTGGTTCATAGTTGGCCACTCCAACCACTTGGGTTTTTGGATTCCAGCCTTCTGAAGGTGGCAATGATAATGAACTTGGAGCTTTTGGTGAATGGCTATCAAGAAAAAACATCTACTGGTTGGCAGATAATTACTCCCTGGGATTCCAACGGAGCCATTGTTTTTCAACAGTTTTTGCCGCACCCAGCATTGCTTGACTAAAGCGTTTAAGCTACCAAAAAGGATCCACCGTTGTTTTACTGGAATCCCAGGGTACTCTTAACGACTACTGCGTATCAGTAGTGCTCAGTCAGTAGCAGCTATTGCTACCATGATTTGCCTGGCGATGACGATTGTTGTTATAATCAACAACCAATATATGAAACTATACTGAGTCACGTGAACTATCTTTACTACCTATACCAATGCGTCAGTGCTTACATAAGTTTGTCCAAAAAAGGTTTATCCCCAAGAAAGTTGTGGTTTCAACTTGGAAAGTCATTTTTTTAAAAGAGGATATTCAGTTTGCCTAGTAACGCTTATCAACTTGGATGGTTGCTCACCACCATGGCTACCACCGTTCAACGGGCCTGGGGATACCACGGTTCTGCGCATACGTTTCTGCAGAAACGCCACTGACCCACCAGCTCAGGTTATGGTGAGTAGCGGTCGCTATTTGGGGGCTTTTCAAAATCTCAGGACCCTAAAATGGTTGGTTTATTCCCATGAAAATAGTAATAATAATGATAATTAATAGTAATATCAATAATGATAATAATGATGATAATGATAATAATGATAGTAATGACAACAATGATATTAATAATGATAATAATGTTGATAATAATAATGATAGTAATAATGAACTTGTGCTAATGATAATGATAAACTTAATGGTTGGTTTATTCCTATGAATGGTTGATGACTTGGATGATTTAGGAGTACCCCTATGACTTGAGAAACACCCGTATAATTATGACAAATCAAATAAGGGAATTGAAAAAAGAAGGCTATTTGTTAGAGAAATCATATGAAAATAAGCTTCTTTGGGGGTACCTTTTTTCGCTCCCGAAATCACGTTTTGTTGGCTGCCGCTGTGGCCCTGGCTGTTCAAGTCTTCATTCCGTGACCAGTTAGAACCAGTTCGTTATGACCCATCTCACCATTTATTAATCAATCCTGGTGGAGAAACTGGACAGCAACAGCTGCATTTCAACGATGTTTGCTTACTCCACCACCAGCGTTGCTTGTTTTCCTTCACTATGAACACTGGTAAAGCTTCTGATGCACAACATTATCGACCATACCATCAGCTGTTACAACCACTCAGTGGCTGTTTATAAACAATCTACCAACCACTAATGAACCAGTCTTAAGTATAATTGCAGTAAACCATCATCAACCATGGCATACCATTATTGACCATCATTGTTGACCATTGACTATTTGTATCATTTTTGACCAGTATTGACCACTATGAAGCATCATTGACCATATCGCACCATATTTTGCTGCTTACTATCCCCTCTGATCATCATTAACCAGCATTAAGCCTTCTAAAACATTATAACTGATCCTTGGTGGCTGGTTTTGGGCATCATTGAACTGGCTGGTGGTTCGAAACATTTTTTCCCCTAGTGATTAATGATTGGTTGGTTATGGTTGACGAATATTTTTCATAGGGGTGGTTCAACCACCAAGCAGCAAATCACTATCACCATTTTGACCATCAATTTTTTTCCGACTACCAAGCCACCGAGCCGCCCGTAACATCACCAGTACTCGTTAGTGGTTCATTCGTGAGTGTCACTAAGCATCATCAACAATCAACAAATAGTGGTTTCTCAAAATATGGGACCCAAAAAATGGTTGATTTATTACCACAAATGGTTAACAATGGATGATTTGGAGGTACCCCTACTTTGAAAAACAACAAAAAAAACATTGTTAACCACAATCTGCCACGGCATCATTAACAATGATCCATCATCAACCATCATTTCAATCAATCATTAAAAACCATCATGGACCATCCTTTACCATCATCATAGCCATTGACTGACCATCATCAGTCATTACATGACCAACTAGTGTTTCCATCTCTATGAACCAACACTAGACTATACAACCACCATTAAAAACCATCGTGTTTATTCAAAACGGCAATCTCACCGGGGTGTCAAACGGATTGGCACGGGAACGGCCCGACAGGCAGGGTCCAGCGGATCAGGACTGGGCGCAACGCAAGCTCTGTTCTGGTTGGGGTTGATGCATGAGTAGACCAATGCACAGCTGGGGTTGGCTATAGCATCTCTAAACCTTGGTTGGCCAACTAGCCGGTTGGTTGTAGGCTGGTTATTTGGCTAGCTGGTTATACCCCTGTGGCTGGTTTATACCTCACTCTTTTCGGTCTCCTGGAATGGCTTCTAGCCGCAAAACGGAGGATCTACCACTGGCAATAAGTGTTCTTTGCATGCTTTGGGGTATAGGCACCACTCCAATCTCTCACTGTCACCAGACCAACCACTCCACGGTAGGACTGGGATCACCAAGCTGTTTGGCAAAGCTTGGCGTCCAAAGATGACGCAATGACGCCGCCTTCACCAATCTTTGCAGCTTCTGCAGAGGACAAGCTGTGGTTGACCGCTGCGGGTCGGTAAGGGACAAGTTGTGTGCAACTGCCACATGGCTGGAAATTGTTCGCACGATGTGTCTAGGGGGGACAAAATGAGCCCTGTTTGGAACAACTCACCTACTAAGTACCAGAAAGAGCACCAACAAGAATTAGGTAAGCAGTACAAACCAACAAATACGGAGGAGACGCAAATGACCACGTGCTACGGTGCCTGCAGCACATGACCGCGTGCGAATGATTACGGCGCCTGCTTGATTAATGATCATATTAATAGTGATTCATTCCGTCGTACAGAGCTGAGATCACCATGATTACCAAAGACTTCCCCATGTACCATGAGGTTTATTTTTTCCATTCATACGCTGCGTATTGTTGTTATCTCGTGCTTGGTGCAAAAAGTGGATGTTTCTTGAGATGGGGACCCCCCTAAAAATGATGGGTTTACTGGGTTTACTTTACTATAAACGCTTAAGATGGAATGATGGTCACTATGAATAGCCATGTTGTTTACTATCCATCTTTATGTGTTTGAATATCTCACGTTAATGATGCTTGCTACTGGTCAACAATGGTCAACGAAGAATGGTTGCAATATGTTGCGATAGATATTTTGACACTTGAATATTTCCACTGTTGGCCCTGTGCCAGAGCAATGGTTCGTAATTAGCACTGTTGATTAACTAACAATAGAGTTGATGATTAGCATTCACCGCAATTGATAATCATTGTGAATCAACGATTTCCTATGATTCACTAGTAGCCATAGTCAGGTATATCATTCATTGGTGAAAAGGAATAATGGAATTTACTATGGAGAGCAATAAGTACATCAATTTCTATTGTATCAACCCAAGTACAACTACATAGTGAGGTCAACCACCATTATACACCATTGTCAGTTATCCATGCCTGCTAGTGTTAATTCGCTACGATAATAGTTACGTCATTAGTATCGTTTTAATGTTATTTATAAGTTGTAATTGACTAGTCAATTCGAACATCGTCATGTTATCCCATCTACTTACGGTGCCATAAACAGCCATGATCTCCACTTACGATATCCGATATCCAGTTCTTATTTGCCAAGATCAATCCAAATGCGGTCCTATCTAGTTGCTTGCATGTGCATCCCCACCGCTCGTATCTGGTTACTCGCCATGGCTCGAAATGAGTTCACCTACCTTATGGGTTTATTTTCACCGGTTATAGGGTGGTACCCTCAAATCATTCCATGTTAACCATTTATAATACTATGAACCAACCATTAGTAGTAAACCAACCATTGTAGTTGGTATATCCACTAATTAAATATGCTTGATGAACCCCATCACTAGTACCGAGATGATATCTAAGGATGTACGAATTGCCTGGCGCATGCTGTTCGGGTACCCCTGGCTGGGTCGAAAGCACCGGCCATGCCAGGAGCTGGAGCTCGGAATCGGAACGGCTGAGAGGAGAGCGAGGCTTCCGAGCGGCTGGGCCAAGGCTTTGAAACAAGGCAGGTACCCTTCCAGGTTACCTACTATCCAAGCCTAAAAAGATCCTATAGTGGGTCAACCAGGGCTGAATAACAATATGGCAGTGGGTCAAAACCCTTAGTCCCCCTGGTTCCCCTATCATTAACCGTTGTTTTCTCTATGATTTGGTTGGTCATTATAAGCCATTTTTGATGGTTGATATTGACCCATAGCCAGCTATAGTAGGTAGGCAAGCCTAAAACGATCCTATAGTAGGTGGATCTTTTGGGTTGGTTCGCTTTTTTCGTAACCAAGCCTAAAAAACAATGGTAGAAACGAGCTGGTGATAAAGTTTTTTTTGGGAGGAATTATGGGAAACCACTGTTTGAAACAAGGGTTTGATGGAGAAGTTAGGGTTTGATGGAGAATTGATGGGTTGTTGAAGGTCGATGCAAAGGTTGTTGAGACAAGAGTTTGATGGATAATTTTTAAACTTAGTTGTTTATGGGAAAACAATTCAATAGAAATTCATTAAAGTTGATGAAGGTTGTTGAAACAAGGGTTTGATGGAGAAGTGATGGGTTAAAAACTCGTTAAAGAAGTGGTGATCACCCTTGGACCGCTGCTTTTGCTTTATGGAGAACTTATGGGCTGGTCCAAGGGTGATAGAGTAGTGGGTTTAAACATTTTTTATTTCCCGAATGTACAGTAACAGTAACTATCAAGAAATGGTTGGTTGCGAAAATTCTTCATGGGGGCTGAAACCAACAACTGGAATTATTATTATGAGTGGCGGACTTTTGGGCCACAAGACATCACCAATAGGCGGTCCTAGTTCGTCAGTTTGATTATTGTTGGTCATGGTGAATAGTTATTGCCATTGCAAGTGGGCAATCCGCGGTTGAATAAATGTTCCGGATGGTCAATGTGGTTCAGATGCTCGACAACCCGTACACTGGTGAATCTAGTAGTGTCACTGCGGGGATGTAGTGATTTGGTCATTCAAACAAGTTACTAGTCATGTCGTGGTCATCACATCACTAAGCTACTAGTGATGTGGTCATTCACAGAAGTTACTAGTCAACGCCAGATGATGATTCTTTATGATTAAGAGCGGCTATTGGTGGTGTAGATAGGGGTTGATTAGCTGCTGCGCCGATGCAAACGGCTAGCAACAGAAGATACGATCCGACAAAGATGAGAAATGATCATTGTCAGCAGGGAAATTTCCAGCTTTCATCGTACACCATTTATGGAGAAACCGAAAGAGATCAGCCTGCGAGATCAGAGAACCTCGTCCTACGAGCGAAAGTGGGATTTTAGTGCTGGCAACTCATACAAGGTGGGCCCCTTACTTAGCTAACTTGGGTTATAACTAGGGTAACTACCAGGCAAATGGTAGATATAACTAGCTCGTTAAATGGCTTATTAATCAACTTATAACTTGGGGGCCCACCTTGTATCTATCTTGTTATTCAGCCCTGGTTGAAATGCAGGGATCAAGCTATCGGAGCACTCGTGGGAGTCCATTCTCGACTTAAAATGTGTGATTGCACTTGGGGCCGCAGCAGGTAAACGGATGATAAAAACCAGAGCTTTGTCATTGACACGATTGGAATCCTTGTTGAATCCGTGGCTGTGTTTAGTTGGTCCACGGGTCTGCAAAGTAGGCCCCCTAGTTATAAGTTGATTAAGAAGCCATTTAACTATAAGTGGGCCCCCTAGTTATCTACCATAACTGGTACCCTAGTTATAACCCAAGTTAGCTAAGTATGGGGGTCCACCGGTCTACCCCATGACTCGCAGGGTCCTGCCGCAGCACCGTTGGAAACCGCGGATGTCACCGTCGTCTCCGTCGCAGGACTGAGGAAGAGAGGCCGCTCTGCTGGGACGGTGAGGCGCGGCTTTGGTGGGCGTTGGTTCGGAATCCTGCGGCACCTGCTGTTTTACTCGTGGTGGTTTCTCGGGTCATAGGGGAGCCGAAAAATGGCTGGTTTATTAGATTTTATTACTATATGAAGGCTTTATTATAAAGGGTTAATAAACAGGATGAGAACTGGGGGTACCCCTATGACTTGAGAATTCACCAAATAATTCACCACCAAAAGTCCAAGTCTTGGCAAGGAAGATGCCACAAAGATTCAGAGCAGTGGATTTCAGTTTGGTTCTAAACCATTTTTGTGTTGGAGTCTAGTCTAGCAGGGAAATAGTCAGATGAAAAACTAGGCCAAGCTGAACAAAAACATGTTTGAAACGTGAGTGCTGGTGACCACCACTGATGTGACCAAACATTTTTGACCATATCGGTGGTGGTTGAATCACTGACACGGTTATATCACCACTGAGAATATATGACACCAGTGGCTGAAAATTTTGCACCAACTGATTTGACCATCATTGACCAGCGTTTTCCCTATGATTGTTGGTGACCATTCCCCATTTTTTGCTTCATGAGTATTGACCCATAGCCATATGACCAACATTTTTGACCACCACTGGTTGAAATCTGGTTGATTTTGACCACTAACACTGGAGTTCTCCACCAGTTTGCCACAGGACGCGGAAGGAGGCCGGCCGGGGCAGGGAATCCGGCAGGGCCTTCGGCAGGGCCTTGATCCATGGCCATGGGAGTAACCCAAGATTTATCACGTTTCATGGGGAGACCGGGCAGTTTATGGATAGGAACCTATAGAATCAATCTGCAGATGGTTTCCTTATGTTTTTGATGGGTACCTTCCTCGATTTTCTGCGATCTAGCTGAATTCATGAAAGTAGAGAACCATCATGGACCATTCATCAGATAGACTTTTGAAGCGGCTGTTTGGCGGAAGCAGACTCACAGCAGACGGTACCGGAGTTGGTAGGGTTGTTGGTCCCCTCGGCGTGCCCTCGGCCACTGCATGGGTCATAAGTTCACATCAGCCACCAACACTTCAGTGGTGGTTTCTATTGGTCCCTCGAAATCCACCGGAAGTCACCAACCATTTAAGGACACACCCAGCTCATGGTTATCTGTGTTATAATATGATATCTGTTGTTGTTGTTGTTGTTGTTGTTGTTGTTGTTGTTGGATATTGAGCAGCTACTAGCCAGTACATTCCATCGTGCTCCCATCCCCAATCATTGACCATGGATCATTCATCATTATTGCTCATTGTTGTTGGTTTTTGATCAACCCTCATAAACAAGTATTGACTAATTGTCATTAGCCATCAATTGAACATTACGGACTACATAATCAACGAACCATCATGAGGAATTGCTTACACACGCCCTGACAGCCACTCATGAAACCATCGAAGTTTTAGGTAAACTATGAACTGTATCATTTCCGACTACCAGCTATATTCAATCAATCAACCACGAGTTGAAGATCGTTAACCATTCATTGACCATCATCAATGGTTGGAATACCACCGATTGGCAATTAGTACCCGTCAATTTAGATGCCTTCTTCGCCATTGATTAATCACTTTTGATCAAATAACCAGCTATTTAACCACTATTGGCCATATGGTGGATTCTCAAAATAGACCTTCAAATCATCCAATTATAACCTGTTGAGTAACAAACCAACCATTTTTTGGGGTTCCCCTAATTTCGAGCAACGCCGATATGGTCACTGTTGGGTTCATGATAAAACTCTCAGGATTTTTTCGGGACCAGCTATTTAACCACTCTTAACCAACAGTGACATGAACCCAACATGACTGAGCTCCATAAAAAAACCATGAGCTTCACCAAGAGTTGACATATCACCCTGTACCCCTGGTTCCCCTATCATTAACCATTGTTTTCCCTATTATTGTTGGTCATTATCTTCATTAGTTGGTTGGTTAATCTTGACCACTCTTAACCATATGAATCAATGAATGATTCTCCACCATCCGACCTGAACTCCCCACCATTCCTCCGCACACCGGGCTCGGTTTGTCGGAGGCGGCGGGCTCGTGATTGACGGCGGCCTGGGAAGCTCTACGTGGAGATGGCAGAAACGTGGCTGAGCAGCAAGAGTTCGTGGATGTGAGGCCTCGGATGAAGCTCAAGGGTCCGTAGGTTTATAACCCCCCACATTTGATATTAAATCACTAGCTGTTTATGGGTAAGCCCATGGTGGTTTATAGATCTGGATCTACCATTCATCATTTCCATTGTTTTACAGTCTGGTAAACTAACAGCTGGCTGGAAAATCACTCCATTTTTCGAGGGAAACCCGCTTGGAAATCAGGGATTTCATTGGTGGATTTTCCATGGCTATGTTTGATCACCAGAGGGTACATTACATCTGGTTCATTATTCTTCTTCCTAAGGGTCAATAAGGTGCATGTTGGTGTTTGATGACCATTGTTGATGAAAAAGCATTCCCCCATCAGGCCACATCCTGTTCATTAATTGGGAGGGTACTACTTTAATGGGAAACCAAGGCTTTTGGGGGATGGGCATAGTACCTACCTAGCAAACAAGCTGCAGCTGCATTATATCTTGCATGTCCCCACCCAGTCATGATGAAAAATATGCTCACAGTCTTAAAGCAGCCCCTTTTGAGTCTTCTGGTTGGTGGTTTCAAACATTTTTCATTTTCACTAGCTACTATTAACAATTGGTTGGTTGAAACCAACAAGCAGGTCTTGATTCAACACTGTTACTCAGCTGTTGCTCCAGTCTGTGAGAATCCAAGATAGAAACCAAGGTCAGATGATGTCGCAACCGATCATTGTGCAAGAGGGGGTCCTGCTTTGTGCCCGGCGAATCCTCAAGCGGGATCTCGTTGATTGGCGAAATAGATAGTTGATACACACCATAGTTGATAGCAATACTTATATAGGGATAACAATGGTTTTAATGTGTCTAGTTGTGATCCCTATTTCATTTTCACAAGTATTCTTGGCAATGCTTGGTCATCCTAGAATTAATCACTGTCATGTGATCATAATTTATTTGTTTGACACTTCAGAAGTTTTCATATACTGGTTACAGGTTTTAAACCCATCTTATTTTCGCCACAATTTGGGGATGGTCGCTTGATCAACTAATCTATAACCACCAACCCGTATAGCAATCACGAATAAATCCCTACCAATCAGACTATTAACTAATCATTATTAATCACAATGAAGCAACTATTGAATAAGTATTCATTAGTCATTATCAATGTGTATTACTTAAGGAGTATTCATCACAATGAACAACTATTGACTTACTATGAATTACTATCAACAATGCCTATTAGCAGGTCAGCTGACTATCATATAAATTTCAGTAGTAAACAACTATTACTATCAACATCACTATTAATCAGTATTATCAACAACGATTACTATTATTATAATAGTAAACAATTACTATCAACAAGTATTACAATTCAATTATTAACAACAAGTATAGTTGTTTAACAACTATTTTTATTACTATTACTATTGATTACTATTATTAAACAACTATTACTACCGTTGTATCATTATCAAACGCCTATTTAATCAACATCACTGTTGCTGACCTGTGCTGCTTCTTCGACAGGTGAGCTCCGAGAGGAATCCCCCAGAGGTCAGCGGGCCTGGGATGTGAGGTGACAACTAAGAAGGCTTGGTCGATGTTGGTTCGTTGGTTGGTGGTTTGGTTGGTTGGTTGGTTGGTTGGTTGGTTGGTTGGTTGGTTGGTTGGTTGGTTGGTTGGTTGCTCGGAGTGAAATGTTTGACATCATTATTTGCATTTTTGATTCTTGGTGAACTTCGTTATCACGCGAACCACCATGATTAGATGTGCGTGGAAACCAGCACATAAATCATGGTATCGGCTCACTCACATACCCCCAGAGTAGTACTTCGTTAAGGGGTGTACCACGTTGGACCGTTGGCCAGCAAGTGCAAAGCTACCTCCAATCGTCAACCCTGAATGAACCTCAGTTGGTGGCATTTGGGTGACTGTTGCGCCTATGGCAGGTTGGTTCTACAATGGTTTCATGTCACTGTTGCAACCGCACAAAAGTTCGCTTTTACATACTTTTACCTACTGGGAAGGCGCATCCTTTATCCACTAGAAAGATCTATTAGCGATGGGAGATGAAGAAGAAGGATTAATTTCGGTTCACCGCACGGAAAGCTTGCGGTCTCACCATAGCTGCAGGGTATTCATCGAGCTGCAAACCTGACTCAAAAATAAGTCTTATTCATGACCAGTTGGTGCTTAATTATTCATGACCAGTTGATACTGGCTTGAAGTGGCCAGCACAATCGTCCTATTGCCCGTTGATCAGACTCCAGCAACCGTGTCGCTGCGGCTTCCAGCGCGCTATGAACCATTGGCCTGTTGTAATTCACGATGATGTTGGGTAATTTGCCATAGCTGGTGACATCCCTTGAAAGGATGGATGGTTTACAGATTGCCTTTGAACAAAAAGCTAGAAGAGCGTTCAATCAATCTCAAAACTCACTTATAACAAAGTATCATTCTATAGAGATCAATCCATAAAAAACTACTGGCTCGTGGTTCCAAACCTTTTTTATTTTCCCAAACGTAATCATTAACACATGGCTGGTTGACAAGCATATTTGTCATAGGTCTGGTTCAACCACCAACTAGTAGTTGTTACCATCTGTCATTGGGCTTATTCACCAGCTGGTAGCTACTAGTTGAATAGGATGGTTAATAACCAGGTATCCAACTATTGGTTGCTATGGCAGTGGGTCAAAACCCAGTACCCCTGGTTCCCCTTCTATTAGCCATTGTTTTCCCTATTATTGTTGGTGGTAATCCTCTATTAGTTGGTTAATCAATATTGACTCATAGCCTTATTGCACTAACAAACTTGTGGATCTCTGTCATTTTGGTCAACCCATCCACGAATTGACTCGCACCTGGCGGCTCGCCGGCGCCAGGGGAGGCGGACATGAGAGACACCGTCTCCACGTCTCGACCTGAGACCTGCAAGCCGCGCACAGTGCGGCACTGGTGGGGCTGGTGGTTGCCATTGGTGATCAGTGGTGTTGGTTGTTGAGGCAAATTACACTCTGGTGATCTAACATAGCAATGGAAAATCACCATTTTTGTAGGGAAGCCATAGGAAATCAGCTATAACTGGTGGATTTTCCATTGCTATGTTAGATCACCAGAGGGTATGGTTTCTCAAAATAGGGGACCCCCCATATCATCCTTGTCTAAATCATTACTACTAATAAACCAACCATTTTTTGGTGCCCATATTTTGAGAAACAAATGCCAGTAGGTCAAAACCCTTAGTCCCCCTGGATCCCCTATCATTAACAACTCTTTTCCCTATTGTTGTTGGTTATTAACCCCCATGATTGGTAGGTTAATATTGACCCATTGCCAAATAGGTGTTGGTTGAGTTGGCCAACCTCATTGTTGTGGCTGCTGTTGGTGCGGTTTTGGTTGTGCCATTGATCTTTAGAGGCATTGCCCAGCGATTCTTCGCCTTCAGCATATCTTTGTAAGAGATTCTAGGGGGTGTCTACGGTTTTAAGGATCCCACCATTTTATTACTCACGTATACTCACACAGGTGAAATATGATTAAACAATGGCTTCATCATTGGCCACCATTATGAACCCTCAAGTCATCGACCAAACCCAATGATTCATCACCAACCAGCATTGTTGAACATGGTGAACCCAGCTGGATATAACTCAAACACTGCTTCCTTTGCCACAAAAACCATCCCTTCAATGCACCGTTCCTTGGTCGGCGGCACCACTTAGGATGCCTTCCATTGGAGATGGCGACAGCAGCGAGTCCTCCTCCAGGCGCAGAACAGAGCATTTGTAGAGGGAGAACAATTTGATGAATATCTTTACATATAGGTGTTTCTCAAAATAGGGGTACCAAAAATCATCCATTTATAGTCATTTAGTAGCACTAAACCAACCATTTTGGGGGTACCACCATTTTGAGAAACCACCATATCCCAAAAAAGCAGAAAGACTGCCAATTTTTTTAAAGTTTACAGGATGGCATCCCAAAGCATGTAACAAAAAGCGTTGCGACATGTACGGTCTTTGACCTGTACTTCTACTGAAACTGTTATTTTTGGGATAACTTCCAGACGTGACAGATGCAGAGCTGCGGAAACATCCGACTGTGCGAACATCCACATGCAATGGGATTACTGCATTCTGCGGGCATTTGTTGTGCTGCGTTTTCTCCTGCAGCTTGTTGAACATGTGAGGCCTCGTGGGGCCTTGTCAAACCCATACTGGGTGGTGGGTCAAAACCCTTCACTGTGACCACAGTTGGATTACACCCTTCGGAGATCCCAGTGAGACAGCAAATGTGCCGATTTGATCAAGTTGGATGGCTGTTTTATCACTGAACTTGATCCTCTTTCTGAGATACTGTACATGTATGGGTCCAATTATGGTTGTATGTCGGGAATTGCACACTGATTGGTGATTGGGACTTATCATACTGGACAATGAGAATCCCATGCGTACATGTAGCTGGAACATATGCCAGGTGTGTCTTTCAGATAAAACCTACTTTTGCGATCACCCGGAAGTCAACTGTGGCCAGTCTTCGTGGTGCGCATTTTCTCCAGCCCCAGAGAAGACAACGTCGGAAGTGGTGAAACATAGATCCAGCAACTCTCGATCATTGTTGGTGATTTTCCTGCCTTCTTGTTCGTTTTAGATAATTTTTTTAATCCCTAGTGTTGGGGATGGTTGGTTGATGAACAAATGTTTTTGGCATGGCCGACAACCACCAACCAGCTACTATCGTTGGTCATTTAACACTAAAGTTGACAATTCCAGCGGTTGGAGCCCGACATGCCACACTTCTTCCTGTGCCCCAGACCGACCACCATGGGCAGTCGGGGTACCGCAAGGCATCCGCAGAGCTGAGGGTGTGATGATGGTTGCGACAGCCGTTTTTTCCAATATAGCGAAGTATCAAACTGTAGTAGGTATATTGGACATACTACTATCGCAAGATAGTAGCTATGTAATACAATAGAGTAGGTACGACTCGTATTCCAATATAGTAGGTATACTATACATGCACAAAAGAATTGCAATATGAGTTCTGATCATGATCGTGATGGGGATGGTCAGGGGTATGAGTGGTTGACACGCAATGACAAGCAAGAAACAATAGAGACATAACCAACAGAGTTGGACTGGTGCAGATGTTGGCGATGATGATGAGGGTCGGCTAATTGTTGATTCATGGTTTGTATGTGAATCGGGAGAATAACCACAAATAGGGTATATAATGGTTGATGATGATGATGATGATGATGATGATGATGATGATGATGATAATGATGGTGATATTGAGGATGAAGAGTTGGATGACGAGTCTTGAGAAGACATCTAAAACAACATATTGAGGATTGTTGGAGACCTGAGGCCTTTTCCCTAGTTTGATTCGCCTCAGATTTGGGTAGCGAGTTGTTGAACATGGCACCTCACAATCGCAGGGATATTTGTTCGCACCGGACACTGGGGGCCTGTCAGGATATGCTCGAGGTTCAGGACATGTGAAACCACTATCATGATTGCAGCTTAGCTTGTCCAGTTTTCTTGCCACTGAACAGCTCATTGCAAACTTAGAGGTTGCCCTTGAAATCGAAGGTCAGAGTTCATCCTAGCCTGGTAGCATGGTAGCATGGCACAATGTTGAAAGGTCGATGCTGGAGACAGTTGGACCAAGTAATGAAAGATGCTGCTCTATCCACCCATCGAGTTCCACACCAGGAATCCAAAGGAACCAAGTAGTTGACACTACAGGTAGAAGGCGAATTGTTCTGATCAAAGTTGGATCAATGTCAATTAAACAAACATGAGCAGAGAGCATCAATAGATGCATGTATATTACATCATATCATCATATATCATCACCAGATCAATATGGGTGTTTCTCAAAATAGGGGACCCCCTCAATTCATCCAGCTCATGAATCATCTACAGTAGTGAACCAACCATGTTTAGTAGTAAACCAACCATTATATGGCTATGGGTCAATATTAACCAACCAATGATTGGGGATAATAACCAGTAATCATAGGGAAAACAATGGTTAATGATGGGGAACCAGGGGTACGGAGTTTTGACCCACTGCCATATATAGCTTGAAACTATGATTGCTTGTAATCCCCCCATGAACCATTGTCAACAATTGATAAACTAACCACAGCTTGGGGTCCCCAAGTCCTGGCATGAGAAACCACCAGTCAGGTAGCAATCGATGCTGCCTCGTAGTTCCTATCAAGGGCATCACCCATGAGTTGCGTGACCATGAGAGCTTTGGGATAGGCTACCTGGCAGCCGTGGAAGACAGGAGCCGGAAATTGCAATGTGCCGCTTCGGATGGGTGATCAATTTATATGCATATAACACTCATACACTTGAAATTTGGTGTTGCCATCACCATTCATATTTATAACATACTTGCAATTTATATCATACTAGATCAATTTAATATTTGTATCATTCTGGGAAAGTTGTTTGGTTTTGCACCTTTGGCTTTGACCAGCTGCGCATCTCTAAAAACCGAGGTGAATGGGGCACGACACTCAATGAAACGGGGCACCCAAGCCACGGGGTAGCTCCAGTTATGAGTGGTTAGACACCAGTAATGATTAGGGTAATCCTAGGGGGAATCAATTCAATCTATGGGCAATCCTAGGGGTAATCACCCCTAATGATGGATGATCAATCTATGAATGATTGATTGATGATCAATCTACGGGCAATCCTAGGGGTGATCGTCAATGACCCAATCATCGGGGGGATGTCTCACGAAATGTTCATAGGGACATTATTTTGGATTATTCCCGGACGTCGTTCTTTGTGAACACCTACGAGAACCTTCAAAGTAGACTCTTCTACACACATGTTGAATATTGTAATATACACCCTCACACATGCTTTGAATCAATATAAGATCACCTATATCCTCAATTACTCAATCGTTGCAATAGGATGGAATAGGTACTCACATCAGGTTGCATAGCCATCATTTTGAGAAGGATCGCCTAATGATGTTTCACTGGGAGATCATTGTCCCACAGCGAAATGACAGTGGGTCAAAATCCTGTACCCATGCTTCCCCTATCATTTACCATTGTTTTCCCTATTATTGTTGGTCAATATCTCCCAATTATTAGTTGGTTAATATTGACCCATGGCCAAATGGTGAAGAACCTCACGGCAGAGGATACTCCAGGCTCCCGACCCATGACATCTCAGACCTCTCCTTTTGAGGCCGGCGACAACAGGGACATGGGTTGAGTACTCTGATGGGATCTGATGGGTTGGGGTTCTACAGCTTGACATGCTGAACTGGGGGATGATGATTGTCATTGGCTGACTTGTTTCCTTTGTTTCGGAGGTCCAACAACGGCGTCAGAAACAACCTCCGAAACAACCATGCTGGGGAGTCAGGCAATTTTGCAGCTTGATCATTGTGAGAATTGGTAGGTTGAGGGCTGCCACCAGTCCTTTCATTGAGGGTTTTCACCCTGCTCGAGCTTTGACTTCACCTGTTATCCCTGTGGATTTACGGCAGCATTTCCTGCGTGATCCAACATGGGAATTTCGTCAGTTCACTGACCATAGCTCCAGCTGGATACAAGAGCTTCCCCAAAATTGGGAATTTCTGAGCTAAAACTTTGCGTTTGCTTGGGGTGACTACAAGTAGCCGGTTGGGATGATATCAATCAAAATCCACCTGCTCGATATTTGAGATTATTGGAATAATAACTGTCGTCAACCAATTATCATTCAGAAGTAATAATTTCTTGTTACACTGCGTGGGTTTTCGCGATGACATTGGAGCACTGCTTTCAACCAACCTCGAATGACCCCGCTTAAGCGAGTTCAGTACGCTGCAGGGTTCGTGACCGTTGGAGAAAGCATGGCGTTCAAAGTCCAAGCCACAGATGCACCGCAGAGGCTCAAGAGGGCAGTGATGTCAATAGAGATTTTGATTCGTATTTTGTAGATTCTAAATGCTTCAAGTCACCGTGTCCCTTCCAAGTGGTAGGAGTGAAACACTGTCAACCCCACAACTTTCCACCGTGAGGGACTTGAAAGTGCTGGCCCAGAAGTCGTTCGGACAGGGGTTCCTCCAGCTTGCCACAAAAGAGGGACGTGTGCTGACAGACCTCACGGCTTCTCTATCTTTGGGGATCACGTCGCGGCAGTTGTGCAGCAAGCAAAAGTGGCAGCAACGAGCCGAGCTTTTGCAATGTGGTGCTGTGGAGGTGATAGGATCGTGACTTGGGGCGCACCAGAGAATGGTGGTGACAGCTCTGCAGTGCAAGATCAGCTCAAAAACGTGCAACAAGTTCAGGGCACACATGGCGCCTTTGCTGCCGTTTTGGGCGACGGGTCAGTAGTTACCTGGGGCCCTCCACATTCTGGTGGTGACAGCTCTGCAGTGCAAGATCAGCTCAAAAACGTGCAACAAGTTCAGGCCACTGCACAAGCCTTTGCTGCTATCCTGGGCGACGGGTCGGTGGTTACCTGGGGCTATTCAGCTTCTGGTGGTGACAGCTCCCCAGTTCAAGATCAGCTCAAAAACAAGTTCAGGGCACACATGGTGCCTTTGCTGCCGTTTTGGGCGACGGGTCAGTAGTTACCTGGGGCCCTCCACATTCTGGTGGTGACAGCTCTGCAGTTCAAGGTCAGCTCAACAATGTGCAACAAGTTCAGGCCACAGAGCGTGCCTTCGCTGCCATTTTGGGCGACGGGTCAGTGGTTACCTGGGGCCATCCAGATTTTGGTGGTAACAGCTCTGCAGTTCAAGATCGGCTCAGGAACGTGCAACAAGTTCAGGCCACAAATGGAGCCTTTGCTGCGGTTTTGAGCAATGGGTCAGTCGTAACTTCGGGCCATCCAGATTATGGTGGTGACAGCGCTGCAGTTCAAGATCGGCTCAGGAATGTGAAGCAAGTTCAGGCCACCCGTGGCGCCTTTGCTGCCATTTTGGGCGACGGGTCTGTCATTTCATGGGGCGCTCCAGATTATGGCGCAGACAGCTCTGCAGTGCAGGACAAGATTCTACTCTTGTAGCAGTTCCAGGCACAGGAAGTCTGTCTAACTTGAATGATTTCCTTTGTGATTTTGCAGGAAATCAGTCTGAACAGATTTAATCCGTAGACTCTGTAGACAATTTGTGCGCAACATGTGTTTGTCCAAAATGGGAATGATGCAGTTCCAAATTGGTGGTTTCCATCACACTAAAAAGGGATTCTTGTGCGTGTTATCGGGTACGGAAATATATGCCACATCATACGCAGGATGGCCGAGTGCGTTTGCCAATGTGCCAACAGTACGCCGCTGAAAGTGTCACCAAAACAGCTGCCGGTGGTGATGAATTCCTGTTGATCAAAATGTGACTTGTTAACTTAACTACTTACCATTGAAGCTGATGGACTGACCATTAAGCTATCAAGCATTGACAGACGCCATCCCCAGTGTACAACCAACGTCTATTGTGGGTTTGAACAACATCAATGGAGATCTACTAAAATCTATACAGCCTTACACGTGTTGTTGACATCTATTGACCACACAAGACAAGTCTTCTTCTTCTTCTTCTTCTTTGATCCAACATTGGGTTTGGTCCGTATGATCGTCACGAACAACAAATGAGAGAAAGGCCAAACTTTCTGTAGTTAACTTTACTCTTCGGCTGGAATATCTCCAGGAAATGGCTCCGGGACCTCTAAAACGATATAGTGAACTCCCAAAAACGATAACGTAAGAGAACCTAAGATAACTCAAGAGGTTCAACCTTTTAAAAAACCAGATTTGTTCTAAAGTACCCAGAGGTTTGGAACGATAAGCAGAGCAATAACAAAACGATAAGCGGATTTTCACAAAATGTCCTCTTTCAATAAATTGCTCATCGGGCCCATCCAATAATAATGCATTGAAATTGTTTGCGTGAAAGGCTTTCGACTATGCATAGTGTCTTATCGATTTATAGATTAACATAAATCAGCATAAATCAGCATAAATCAGCACAAATCAACATAGATTAACATAAGTTAAACATAAATCAACTTAAATCAACTTAAATCAACTTAAATCAACTTAAATCAACGACCAACATCTGCCATCTGCCAGCGCCACGATCCGGGGGGGACGGCTGGTGAAGCGCCAGGTGGGTGGTATGCTGGCGCCTCTGTGGCGGTAGCCCAGTGGTGCCATGGGGATGGGTTGGTTGGTGAACTATGGCTCATAAGGATCAGGTAACTATGGTTTATGGTAGTAGCTATGAATAATTGGTGGTTTATGATCATTAATGACTAGTAATGGCTAACAAAGTAATGATAGTGATATATTATAGCCAACAATAATGGTTTGTTGGTTGGTGAACTTTGGTTAATTGGTGGTTTATGATCATTAATGATCAGTTAATCGGTGGTTTTATAGGGGGTATGACCAGTAATAATGGTTAATTAATATAGTGGTTAAAAAATATAGATTGGTGAATGATGGTTACCCTCCTGTAAACTAGCCTGGCAATGGAAAATCCACCATTGATTGATGTTTTCCCTGGGTTTCACTACAAAATATGGTGAAAATCCATTGCCAGATTAGTTTACCGGAGGCTAATAATAGCCACCAATAATGGTTGGTTGGTTGGTTAACTATGGTTAATAGGTGGCAAGTATGGTTCATATGTGGTAGTAGCTATGGTGGTGGTAACTTTGGTTGATTATTCATGGTAATAACTATGGTCAATAGGTGGTTTTATAGGGGTTATGACCAGTACTAATGGAAAATATAATGCTTAAGAATGTAATAACCAGTTGAAGGATAATAGTAATTGACAAGTGGTCAATACTAGCCAATAATAATGGTGAATAGATAAGTGGTTGGTTGGATCAACTGTAGTAGTTGTTTAAGTAGACAAGAATGATGATATAATGATATAATAACTGGTTGGTGGTTAGTCACTGGTTGGTACTTTCAAACATTTTGTATTTTCCCTAGTAATGCTTCGCAAATGGTTGGTTGACTACTATTTTTCATAGGGGTGGGTCAACCACCAACCAGACTGGTTGGTTGGTTGAGAAGTCATGGTGGATATAGTTATAGCTACTACTACCTTAGCTTTTTAGGCTTTTTGGGACATGATGGGTTGCCTAGCCACTAAAAGTTGACTTTTGGCAAGGGATCTAGTTGAGCCACCAAGAAGTGGTTGATATAATAACCAGTTGAAGGTTGAGACGATACATGTAATGTAGTTAACCATGTGGGTGTGGGTCAAAACCCTGTACCCCTGGTTCCCCATCATTAACCATTGTTTTCTCTATGATTGTTGGTGATTATCCCCCATTAGTTAGTTGGTTGATATTGATCCCAAGCAACTTATGAGGCCAACAATAATATTTAGTTGACCAGCACTGATTGACAATCAGTGATTAACCACTGATAAACCATTGTTAATTACCACTAGTGGTTAATCAGTGGTACCAACTACCATGGTTAACAACAAACCAGACAGTTGAAGCCTACTATAGTTGAAACCAACCAGACAATCAAGACTTGGTTCATGGGATAAGACTTGGGCGGGAAAGTTGCTAACTTGGGATAAGAATTGGTTCTGACTTTGTTGAACTTCACCAAGTGAATGGCTCATTGAAGGCTAATTTTGGTCCAAGAATGGGTAATCGGGTAATTGCAGGCTAGTTTTGGTTCAAGAATGGCTAACTCAGCCATAAATTCAACCACCATTGACCATTAGTTAAATTCACCATAAATTAACCATTGATTAACCATTAGTTATGATGGTGCTGGTTAAATTCAACTGGTAAAGATTGGTTAGTCACGGTGATGATATGCTTGTCAGCGCGCAAAGCGCCTCTGCCGGGCACAGCTGGGAGAACAGATGTGCGCGCGCAGAAGGATAGTGTACACATATGTACACATATCACATGGTGATGCATAAATGCCTAGATACTAGATACCTACCTGCCCACCTACCTGCATACATGCGCATTTTCGACATATCCTCTTTGGATCCTTTTGTCATGCGAGGGTATCTGTTCAACATCTTCGTGAAAAAGTGGGCTTTTGATCTTTTCATATATTCAACAAGTAGTCAGTTCTGTGCCCGTTGAAAAAGCTTGTGCAGGTTTTTGCACTTTGGGTCATAAACATGTAGTTTACCCACTGGCTTGTGGTGTAATGTCAGCTGTGAAACCTCTGTTGGTTGAAAGTATACAATTATGCCTGGCTTGAATTATATGTTTATATGGTTAACTGTCAAACTGCGCGCTGTTATCCGAACCCACAAGCGTTTTCCAACCACAATGATATCGTGTGAGCCATATTGGTTTTGTTTGCTGGTTATGATGGTTGACGAATTCCAATATTAGCTCCGTTGTGCTTTTGGTTTATACTGCCATTTATTTGTATTTAAGTGAACTTGAAGGATCATATTGGCATTCACCTAAACCAATAATTTCACATGAACAAATAATCACATTCCATATAATTTGTGAAACCAAAATAATTACTTCATCTAAAATCATGTTCCAACCATTAACCACCATTTAACCGCCATTAACCACAGGTCTAACCACAATTTAACTACCAATAGTTAACCGTTACTTAATCATGAGTTAACCAAAGAGTAACCATTTAACCACCATTGAACCACCACCGCCATTAGTTAACCATTGATAAACCATTTAACGACCATTTGACCACCATTTAACCACCACTTAACCACCACCACCATTAGTTAAGCATTGATAAACCATTGAACCACCATTTAACCACCATTTAACCACCATTTGACCACCATTTAACCACCATTGAACCCCCATTTGACCACCATTTGACCACCATTTAACCACCATTGAACCCCCATTTGACCACCATTTGACCACCATTTAACCACCATTGAACCCCCATTTGACCACCATTTGACCACCATTTAACCACCATTGAACCCCCATTTGACCACCATTTGACCACCATTTAACCACCATTTAACCACCATTT